>CAUYON010048882.1:0-84741 GCA_963573935.1 Arctocebus calabarensis
AGTGATCAAGGAAATGCCATGAAGGATATCTGTAACAGTATGATCAAAATATTTCTGAATGTATATGAATCGTGCCCTGTGATTGCACCAATGTACATAATTATGATTCAATAAAATTATTAAAAAAAAAAAAAACAATCATTCTCAAAGTGTGGTCTTGGCCCAGCGGCATCAGTCTCCCCAGGATTACTCTCACCTATGGACTTGTGAGACAGCAAGTCTCAGGCTTCAGAATGAAAACTATTGAGTCCTGGGATGAGAAATCTGTGTATAATTGACACTGATGCATACCAAAATTTGAGAGCCACTGATGAGTTTTTTATCATAAGGCTTTATCATAAGGTTTATTGACATTGTTCCAGATATTTAAAATATTTAATGATCATCTCTTTTTAGAAGTTTACTTGAATGTGTTTTTTTAAAATTTGTTTAATTAAACACATTTAATTACATTTTTTAAATTTGTTTAACTAAACAACTTTTAAATTGTTTAATTTGTCTGAGGGGTACTTCTTCTGGTAGAGTTTCCCATTCACTACTGTCTTGCCCACAAAATGAACATATTGGAAGTATTGCTGTTGTAAAGTTAATACGATTCAGAAATTAACACCCAGGCTCAAGTTTAAAGATTAAGGAAACAGACAATCTATAGCTATTCAAAACTAACTAACAATAAAATACATAAAATCATTTTCTCATGTTCAAACTATATATTTCAGGTCTTTGTTACTTCACAAATCAAGGTTTTGAATAGTATGCACATCCATATGAAAAATATATAATTTTGTACATCACTTTATCTTCTTTTTTTCCCAAAGAAATGTGTAACTTATTTTGGCACAACAAATCTTTTGAACTTGGACCCCCTTAAAGCAAATCAATATCAAACAACTAATCCAATGCTAGGATGTGTTAAAAATGAGCATTATGTGAATGCACAGTTTTGTTTTTCTGTGTGAAAAATCTCCTCATCATCTTAAGAGATTTGTTCATATCCTGGGAGTACCATCCCACCAAAACAGAATTCGTTTTTAGTTGATAATAAAATAGATACAAAATTCTTTAAACTAATGGCACCAAGCTACCTAAGGTAGATATCAGTAAAATGTGAAACCGATTATGTGTTCAAATTACTTTTTTCCTATTATACTTCAATTTACAACTATTTATCATTTGTTAGGAAACTACAAGTTTTCATGCAATAATTTCTAATTATTTAGCTATATATTTCAGGTATTATATTCAAAACAGATCTAATATATACTATTAATTTCTTCAACAAACATCATACCTCTGGTTTATAGACAAAGTACTACCCTCTGTAGACTTACTCTATCCTCAGGATTTGGTGACACGGGCAAGAGAGAAGATTAATTTGACCCCCAAATCTGAGCTCACGTGTCTTTTTCAGTTGCTAACATTGCCACTTAATAATACCTGATTCTGCACTGGGAAATTTCCACTTAATATTACCTGATTCTGCACTGGGAAATGTCCATACTTGCATAGGAAACACTGGTATTAGCTTCTCAGAGTCCAGATTTGAGCTTTGAATGCCTCAAAGTCTCATTTGTGTATGGAGACTAACTTTAACTACCGTGGATTTACATAATCACATGGAATGTTTCATTTTTATGCTTATTTTTTATTTTGTTACATTAATTTAAAGCAAGGCATGTATTTGTTATGATATCTGGTTCAGAATGAGGATGTTAAACAGAACATTCATTCTTAGAAACTAACTTCTTACAAGTACCTTTTCCAGTCTACTAGATTTAAAGAAACAGGACTTCTTTATAGATTTTCATTCTATTTATGAAGCTATTTCTTTATTTTTAATTAAGGTCTGAGCATCACAAAATGAATTTTGCCATTCCTAGTAGGTAGTCAGATTTTCTTGGTAAAACTTTCTGTCATGGTTTTTTTCAAGAATGTACAGGAAGACTGGCCTTTTAATGTCAGGTTTTAAAGAACATGACAGGAGCTCACTGAGTAGCTACCTTATCTGTAGAATTGGAAGCATCCCACACTCAAGAATTTGCGTGCTACCTACGTGCATTCCCTCTGACTACTCTTGGTTGTTCTTTGCATAAAGACTTGATCTTTTGTTCCTCTAGCGAGTTTTCGTGTCATGATCCTGGTTTCAAAATCCTCCTTTTCTGAACTAGTCTTCATTTCTGCTCTTCTTCCAAAAAAGCACTTTTTAAATATATATTACCAGGTGCATGAATGACAGTTTTCATTTTTCTGAGTTAATTTCTGAGTTAAATTCTATACTATACTGCATTTTGAGGAAGAAAAAGGAAAAAAAAAAGTAATGTTTATCCAGAAATTCAGATTATCTTTACCTGTGGCAGAAGTGGTATCATCTGAAAGCTGTTGTCACATACATTTTTGTCATTTATTTAAATTATACCAGAACCAGATTTGTATGGGAGATTAGCGTGCCTGATGTCAACATTTATAATGTTTGTGTGTGTGTGTGTGTGTGTGTTTCTGTATGCATTTTTTTCCTTTTCTTTGTAATCCCCATCTTCAACTTTCCCTTTTAATTTTCTCCCTTCCTTGCTGTGATAGGAGTTATGAGAAGTTCCTGTGTTTTGTGCAAGGCCCCTCTCTCTATCAACTAAAAATCTCTTTCCACAGCAATATGTGTACTTTTTTGATAAAAATTTAAATATAAGATACGAAATGATAAAAACTCTAGTAGAAATCATGGAAAACCTCATTATAAGATCGGCCTTGGGAAAGAATTTATGAAAAATGCAGGAAAATATTATTGAGAAAATATTCCTATATCGTATATTTAAGTAAAACAACAAAAAGGTACAGCTTCCCCCCTGGGATGTATCACCTATAGTATGACACTGTATGCATAAGGCATATCTCCTATAAAGGATATAGAAATGTTTGCGATTGGCCAGGCGCAGTGGCTCATGCATGTAATTCTAGCACTTGAGAAGGTGAGGCGAGTGGATTGCTTGAGCTTTCTGGTTCAAGACCAGCCTGAGCTAGAGCAAGATCTAGTCTCTTAAAAATAGCTGGGCATTATGGTGGGCACCTGTAGTCCCAGCTACTTGGAAAGCTGAGGCAAGAGAATTGCTTGAGCCTAGGAGTTTGAGATTGTTGTGAGCTATGACACCATGGAACTCTACTGAGGATAGTAAAGTGAGAATCTGTTTCACGAAAAAACAAATGTCTGTGATTGTAAATACATTTTAATTGCAATAGTTACCTATTGAGATAATAACAACACTAATGGCAAACAATGCTTGCAGAAGATTTTATTATGTGGCTTTTTGGTAATTTTTGTCTTTCGATTTCTTAAATATTTTAGAATTTTAAAATAAAATTAAAACACATACATGGAGAAAGTAATTCAAAGAAAACCAAATCAATTTGGTAAAAACAGTGCAAATAAAAGTAGCTTTCAAATTTTTGTCTATATGGCTTCTCTTTCTGGCAGAGTGATCAGAATTCCAATATGGGGGAGGGGTTTCTAGGGGGAGTGTACCAAGCATGAACTTTTAGGGGGACAGCCTATAGAAATTTGGAAAATTCTTTAATAAGTAGGTAGAATGAATGTTTATTCTCTTTCTTTTTCCATTCACACACATGCACATACACACAGTGGTATGGATATAAAAAATTAGGTCTAGCCTAATAATTGTGTGATTTAAATCTTTCATGTAATTTTTTTTGTCCCATTTGACTCATCATGAACTGACGGGGATACATTAAATTTTACTACTAGTGTATTTCTATTTTTGCTTTTATTTATTTAGGAAATTGCTGCATAAGTATTGGCACAAAGACACACACACCCATATACACACGCACACAAATACATATGTGTGTGTGCGTATATATATGGCATTACAATTATGAATTTCACATTTAGTATTATAAAAGGATTCTGCTTCATTTGTTTAATGTTACCTGGCCTAACATCCACCTCTTTTGGTATTCAAATTATAACACCTTGCCTTATTTTCTAGCACATTTTTAGATATAAATTACAAACCAGTACTCAAATCTCAGAAGAGCAGCTGGGAACATTTTGCAAAGTGAACTCTCATACTACTCCCAAGCTTATCAAGATATAGAGCATTCGCTTTTCTCTGATAAACTTTATCTTAGAATTTAAAACAATGTAACCGAAAAATGTGTACCCTCCTACAACTCTGAAATGTTTTCTGTGTGTTTGTTTGCTTTTTAGAGACAGAGTCTTACTTTGTCACCCCTGGTAGAGTGCCCTGGCGTCACAGCTCACAGTGACCTCCAGCTCTTGGGTTTAGGTGATTCTCTTGCCTCAGCCTCCCGAGTAGCTGGGACTATAGGTGCCTGCCACAAGGCCTGGCTATTTTTTTTGTTGTTGTTGCCATTTGGCTGTGGCCGGGTTCAAACTTGCCACCCTAGGTAAATGAGGTTGGAGTCCTACTCACTGAGCCACAGGCGTCCCCTACTTTGAAATGTTTTAAAAAGTTATAGAACATTTTCATTTCTCAAGGAATTCTCTCTTTGAATTCAATAGGCTACATCATTATTCCACCTGATTGGCAGGTTTTGGTTCACAAGCTATGTAATATGACAAAGTTCATAATATGATATTCTTGACATCATTCTTGCACTTTATTTGCTTCACCTGTGGATTAAATTTTCTGTAAACCCTGTGGAAGTGGTACTGACTGAGGCTCTATAAGCATGAAAGGAAAATCTATATTCATAAAATGCATATTTTTTGACAAAGTAATTTGCTTCTCTTTTTCATAAGTGAAGACTACAATATAATCTTTCTGTTACCAGTTGACCAAAGAGATCTCAATGAATAGTGCAGTACTGGGTCCTAGGATTCTGTTGTCAGTGAGTTGGACATTTGGTAGCAGCAGTTCATAAGAGAACAGCCGTAGATTCTATCCCTGCCATCGTGTCTCCTTCATTCATGAGCCTACTCCTTCCCATTTGAGGAGTTTAAGTCTATTGGCTGGTCAATGCTGTCTACTTGGTTGCTTTTTACATATTCATTGGCAAGTGTTTTCTAATAAGTGTTAATGTACAACCCAGAGATTACTACACTTTGTTTCACTCTCTTATGTCCCTCCCATGTCTCAATTCTAGTCTTCCACATGCTGGTGCTTTAATTCTTCCTCTTTCCATGCTTTGATTAGCTGGTTAACGGAGTCACTAATGTTTATAATAGTGATATTTAAGCTATGCCTTAATAGCTGCTGCCCTCCCCTTCAAAGTGGGTAATCAGGTGTACTGCACAAGACTCTGCCTGCTGTGAAGATTTTTCTTCACCACTATCTTTAAAGACCACTCCTGAGTAGCAATTTAAGGCATTTGTAGCCCACATACTGAGCTCCCCCTTATTTATGGAGTTGGCGATTTTTCCTTCTCTCTTATCTGGTCATAAGTGATGGTCCCCAGTACAACATATCATTCTATTGGTGCAATATTGGTGAAATTCTTGTGCGATGTTGTCACATGCCCTGGGTATCCAGGCTAACTGCTGATGTGACTTGCTTGTGTTTTTTAGCCCTAGTAATGATTGATCCAGGATGCACACTTACGTCTCATGATGGAGTCATTGCTGGACCACCCACCTTTATGACTTACTGAGTCTGAGAAAAAAGTTTACAATAAGTCATACTTTACTTAGTTTATGTTTGAGTTCCACGTCGAGAGATCTGTCTCTGCCAGCATCCAGTAAGACTCCAAGAATCCTTTTTCAAAATCTGTGTGATTCTCTACTTCAGACGGCATGTCTTTGTCAACAAATCTAGTGGTCTGTGTCACAATTCCGCTTAACGTATTATGGTTTGGATATTTTTCTGCTCCAAATCTCATGTTGAAATTTGACTTATGATATTGAAGGTGGGGCTGAGTTACCAAGGGTGAAGATCCCTCATCAACCACTTGGTGCCCTCCCCGAGGTATTGGGTGGGTTCTTACTCCATTAGTTCATGAGAAAACTGTTTTTGAAAAACAGTATGGCGGTTGGCGCCTGTGGCTCAGTGAGTTGGGTGCCAGCCCGCCCATATATCGAGGGTGATGGGTTTGAATCCACCCTGGCCAAACTGCAACAACAACAAAAATAGCTGGGCATTGTGGTGTGTGCCTGTAGTCCAGCTACTTGGTAGGCTGAGGCAAGAGAATCCATAAGCCCAAAAGCTGGAGGTTGCTGTAAGCTGTGATGCTATAGCACTCTACTGAGGGTGACAAACTGAGATTCTGTCTCTAAAATGTGTGTGTGTGTATATATGTATGTATATGGAGAGACAGAGAGAGAGAATGGCTATCCTCTCCTCTCTTGCTCCAACTTTAACTAGGTGACATGTCTGGCCCTGCTTTACCTTCCAGCCCTGAAGCCCTCACAAGAAGCAGAAGCTGGTACCAGTCTTCTTGTACAGCCTGCAAAACTGTGATCCAAATATATATCTTTTCTCTATAAATTACCCAGCCTCAGGTATAACCTTTATAGCAAAACAGATGGACTAAGGTATAGCGTTTTCTCCATTTGTCTAAAATACACCAGGGAGTACATTCATTTCTAAAGATGTAACATCTCAGGTCACATTGGTGAATGTTATAAAAATTGCTACATTACCTGATGCCAGAACGTGCCTTTGGTCCATCTACCACATATGATGGAATACTCATTGTCACTGGGTGGGAAAATGATCTAGACACAAAAATCCAATATTAGTATCTACTGTGTATAACTATTCAATTTTTGAGAATAATTGCCGAAGTTTGGGAATCCCAGGAATTAGAGGATGATAAATGTGAAACATTTTGTTGATGACTGTTCAGTGCTGACACTTATGGAAAAGGAATAGTGGAGGCAGGTTTGGACAGAAGGAAAATATTACTACTAGGCAGTCCACATGAAGGGCTTAGATTGCCTGAGGAGGAGTTCTGGATCTTCCAGAGTCTTTCAGGGTTATGTGATTTAGGGGAAAGGGCTACCTTTTTTTTTTTTTTTAATTAAATCACAACTGTGTACATTAATGCAATCATGGGGTACAATGTGTTGGTTTTATATACAATTTGAAATGTTTTCATCAAACTGGTTAACATAGACTTCATGGCATTTTCTTAGTTATTGTGTTAAGACATTTATATTCTACACCTGGTAAGTTTCACATGTACCCTTGTGAGATGCACCATAGGTGTGGTACCACCAATTACTCTGCCTCCAGCCATCCTTCCCCCTCCCTTCCCCTCCCTTCTCTCTTTTCCCCTTCTTTTTGTTCTGTAGTTGGATTATAGCTTTCATAAGAAAGCTATCATTGGTTTCATTGGCTGCCATTCTTGAGATATTTTCAGGTATTTTGAAGAAGAATATGTTCCAGCTCCATCCATGTAAACAGGTAAGAGGTAAAGTCTCTGTCTTTCTTCAAGGCTGCATAATAGTCCATGGTGTACATATACCACAATTTATTGATCCATTCATGGATCAGTGGGCACTTGGGCTTCTTCTATGACTTAGCAATTATGAACTGGGCCACAGTAAACATTATGGTACAAATATCTTTGTTATAATGTGATTTTTGGTCTTCTGGATATATACTAGTAAAGAAATTGTAGGATCCAATGGCAGGTCTATTTTTAGAACTCTAAGTATTCTCCAACCATCTTTCCAAAAGGAATGTATCAGTTTGCTTTCCCACCAGCAATGTAGAAGTGTTCCCTTTTCTCCACAACCAGGCCAACATCTCTGGTTTTGGGTGACGTGGGTTAATCTTATTAAAGTTAGACGATATCTCAAAGCAGTTTTGATTTGCATTTCTCTGATGATTTAAGGATGTTGAGCATTTTTTCATGTGTCTGTAAGCCATTCACCTGTCTTTTCAGAAAATTTTCTCCATAAGTCCCTTGCCCACTCCGAGATGGGATCACTCGTTCTTTTCTTGCTTGATCAATCATTGGATGTAGGCTTCTTCTGGAATAGGTGTAGCTTGGAGTAAACCAGTTATTTTTTAAGTAAGTCAATGTCCAAAGGGGTTCTGACCTGAAGGTTATCTCCTGAATACAATTTCATAATCTGAGACAATAAGTTCTTCATTTGTAAAGAGGGATCTGGAAAGCCTATTTGAGTGTGTTTATTTCATAAATATCAGATTTTTTTGTCTCTATTTACATACACATATGAAATATGGCAACATTTTTCTGATAAATTTTCTTTATCAGATAATAAATTCACTAAATTTTTAAGTGATTTTTCTTCTGGTATATGTTTATAGATACTGTGCTAGTTCTTTCCTTTCTTTTTTTATTTCTCATTGAATGAGTTTGTTTTTTCCAGTCCAGATGTTTACCAAGTCTGTCTTGCTTGTAGGACTTGGTAATTTCAACATTTCTGAACAGCTCCTTTACAAAATTCCAAATTTCTTTCTTGGTAACCACAAACATATACTGCTTCCTGCAAATATGGCTTATTTGTTGGATTCTTAGTGAACATAATCACGTTGCCTTCATTTCTCTGAAATTAACTGGGTTGAAACGGCTACTGCCGATGTCCTGCACGCTTTATGTTTTCTTACAGCTTGCTGGTTTTTTTGCCTTTGAGCCATATTTTCCTCCCAGAAAGCATATTTTGTGATCTATTGCAGCTGGGTTTTACATCTGGAAGCTAATCTCAAATTCCAATTCCTTATATGCCTACTATGCATAAATATCTTTACTTCTGGCAATGCATAATGTATTATGGTTTTATCACAAAATAAGCTTTCGTTCTTATCTTTCTTATCCTCTTAACTTTTGAATGATTTTTAGGAGGAGAAAGGACAAATGTTCAGTTTCCCAACCCACATAAATTCTGAAATTTGACTAATACATATATTAAAATAAACTCCATAGAAGTATTTTACATATGAAGTTAGGTTTGCAGTAGATTATAAATTATGTTAGGAAAATGTGGCAGTCTTACAATACTAAGTAAGCCCAGTCAGTTAACCTCACATTTATACTAGTTTTTTAAAAATATTCTTTAAAAGAATCATAATACTTTAAAGTATATATTGTTATTGAAGATGATTTACTGCTTTCTATTATATTTTTAGGTGATTATAGCTCGTTATTTGGTAATACTATTGATTTTTGTTAGTTGAGCTTGTATCTAGCAAGCTTCTTGAAATCATTTCTTATAAAGATTGATACTCAGGGTTTTTGTATGACATTTTATTTCCCTTAGAATCATGCCTCTACTTTTTCCTCTCCTCCTCTGAGATTATGTTGAAAGACTGTAGTTTATTTTGTTCATCATGTTTGTATTCATGTTGAGTACTAGTAGGCGTTCCAGTGTTGTTCTGAATATTTAATGGTGTTATTTGCACATTTATCTATGATATTTTCTATATGATATTGGTACCTAAACAGGGTAAAGAGAATCACTAGTTATCACTAATTCTAAGTACTTTTAAATGTAATGAGATGTTAAAATTTAACAAATAATTTTGCTGTAAGAATTTATAACTTGTTTCTTAACTAATTAATGGTAAAATACATTGACAAAAATTTTCCATTTTTTCCCCTAAATATCTGAGATAAAACCTTCATGAGCATTGATGCATTGTAAAGAAACAAAATGGACTCAATTTGGTGATATAATCTTATAGACTTTCGGTATTTTGGAGACCAAGAGAAATGGTTTCTTTCATTGTTTCATCTGAACTAATTTTGAAATTAAGTGTATTCTAACTTTAATAAACAAGTGACAAATTTTTCTCATGTTTTCTTTTTCTAATAAAATATGTATGAGATATAATGATCCTTGAGGATTAAGTAGCATTAAGTATCCATAAAATAATCTTCTATAGGCATAAATTATGCATGAGGTAGTACATGTGGCAATAGGAGGCAGTGAGATTTCTCTGTTAGAACTGGAGTTCTGTCCTGATTATTTCATATGCATATTTTTGCCAATTCTAACATTTTACTTTTTTCCCAGAACAGAACATTTATTTTGCCTAGGTTTGCAAACATAACAACATATACTTATGGGTGTGTACAATGAATATGCACATACCCATATATGCACACATATATATTTATATGTACAATGCAATATACCTAGATATAAATGAGGAGGAAAATTAACTTCATGAACTCATCCTAGAATAAATGCTTCTTTGTTGAATATCACTTGGGAAGCTATGCTCTGTCACCGGCACCTAGTATATCCTTCAAAAAATTTTGGAAATCTTTTTCTGAAATGGCCATTGAGCTGTTCCTGTGCAGGGCCATACAGTTAAGTTCACGAATTTATCCTAGAAAAAATGTTATCTACCTCATTGATGAATATTACATGGCCAACTTCAAAGTACTCCCTTTGGCTATCTGGTGACCATGGTGATATTCAGCAATGATGCATGTAGCACTTTTTCGAGGTCAAGTTAGCAAACTTAATTATCAGACCTCATATTTTATGTAAAGTAATTTTATCTTAAATTCTGTATTTTGTTTATTATTGTCTTCTTGTATTGATTGAGTTTTGCTAGAGTTGTGTTTGGTAATCAATCTTCTCTAAAGAAATAAACTTTGGATTTGCTTAAAGTTATTTATCATACTAATGAAATTTGTTACATTGCCAAAGGTTTCTGAGCATTCTTATGTTATTTGACTGATCCTTCAAACTTTTTGGCTACTTTTTATTGTCTAGTTTACTGAATCTATGGGAAGGAGATAGAATTCCAACATTTTGTCAAGTGTTAGAATATTTTCAGGAGCCAATATCAGGAAAATTGTCAAAGGATATATGTGGGGCAGGTTGAATGGCTGTAAAACTGGAA
Source organism: Arctocebus calabarensis (assembly GCA_963573935.1). NCBI lineage: Eukaryota > Metazoa > Chordata > Mammalia > Primates > Lorisidae > Arctocebus > Arctocebus calabarensis. The sequence goes on from CAUYON010048882.1 coordinate 10,797, forward strand.
GGTGTTCATTATGCATTTAGTCCATTCCAAGTGCTACAACAAATACTATAAAACTGGATAGCATATAATGAACAGAAATTTATTTCTCACTGTTTGGGGTCTGAGAAGTCAAAGATTAAGGCATCAGTAGATGGCAAGTTCTGGCTATGTCTTCACATGGTGGATTAGGTGAGGGGTCTCTTTCAAAGGGCACTAATCCCATTTGGAATGGCATCTTACCCATGACCTGATCACCTCTCCAAGGATACTTTTCCTAATATCCCCACTTAGGGGATGAGAAATTCAGCTCATAAATTTTAGTTAGATGCACACATTAAGTCTATTGTGCTTTTCAAAGTGTGCTTTTATGGGGTGGTAAAAACACTAAATTAATCATGTCTAAATAATTGAGGTTTACAACTCTCAGTTGAAAAAGGTCTGGAGGACAGAAAGTGCTTGCAAAGGTCTAATGGTTAAGTATTGCTAGAACTCTGGGCCACCGTCTTATATTACCTTAATCTGTATTATATTTAACCTGCATTTAGTACATACTTTGTGCCAAACATTTATAAAATTCATAAATAATTATTTTTATTTTTAATCAACACTGAAAAACTAAGAGATGGGTTATATTGTTCTGCCTCAGATGAGTTCTTAGAAGATAAAAATATTTACCCACAATTTCTAATAAACTTCACTTTATTTCTCAATGTTTGGCACACATTAAGTCACAGTTTGTCCCTTGGACAGGAACTGGATTTGTCTTTCATTAAGTTAATAGATCCTGTTAATACCGAGAAAAAGATCAAGGTTAGGATACCAACCAAAATTAGGGTAGAAATAACAGTCTTTAACACAAAATGTTTGAGGAATATTGAAAATTTTGAAAGAAATTAATCAAAAGTTCATGGTAGGGTGCAATGAAAAAATAAGTTATGTAAATTAGTGGAAGCCACATAATTGATATATTGTTATCATTGCTATAACTTGACTTTAAATAAATAATAAGCAAAGAAAATTGAACAGATTTTTCTTTTTATAAATTTAGTGAAAGATTTTTATAATAAATGGAATAAAGATAAATATTACTATAACATTATGCATTAAAAATACTTATATTGAATTCTATTATTTTCGAATATATTCAAGAGAATTTATGTGACATATATAAGAAAGTGAATTACACCAGAAAAACTACAATAAATCCAGACAAAGATCAAGTGCATTTCTTTACCATCAGCATTATTTTTTATAAGAGATCTGTAAAATTGGTTCCAAGAGTACATTTTAGAACTGTTAGAGAAAAAAATATTTAAGAAATTTTAAGAAGTATATTTTATCATATACCATGAATTTATTAAAGATAAGTTATCAAATTTAAAATTCTATGTAAAATTCTCTAGATATATCAAGAAAGATAATTTGGGAAAAAGCATTAAGTTTTTTGATATCTTTATAAATGCATGAACTTATATTTGTAATAAACTTGAATTTCTAACAGAAATATAAGCTTGTGGTTATTTAACATCTGTAATATGAGGTGTTAAGACTGGATAAAGATTATGGTAAAACAGGAATTGCATAAAGAAACAAATTTAATTTGTTAGCTATTACTTCAGTACCTGTGTAATAAATAATCATGGAAATTCATACATGTCTGAGTCAGGTATTTTAGCACTGCAGATTATTCTGCAGATTTGCCTATTCTTTTTTCTAAACTTCTCCACATTTCATTTATAGTGTATAAAGTTAAAACTTAAATATAAATATTTCCCTTCTGAAGTTTCCTCCTAATTCATTCAGTCATTCCAGGGGTGGAAAGCTTCGTTATAAGACAATAACAGGATGCTCTAACATTGTGCTGAATGACCAAAGTAGCAGAAGAGGAATGCCTTGCTCATATAAGAGGTAACTGTATTACTCTGTTGGACATACCCATTTGGCAAGTGGCACAGTGTCATATCAGTAAATTGAGATTTCTTATCGGGTGGCTAGACTAAAAGGAATCACAGCAATCATCCTTAGTTCATGAGAAACAGTTTTGTCCATGATGCAATTTTGAAGGCTAGTCCCAATAGATAGGAATTGGGTTTAAGGGATGATATTGCAGAATGGGAATGCCATTCCTAATGATCATGACTCTCCCTTTGGGGAGCTAGTGTTTTTCCTTTAGAGTCCATGAATGGGCTAAGATGCTGCTCAAAAGGTAAATATTTTTCAGAGCATTTAGAAGTATCCAAGTCAAAATCCCAAGGAGAGCTGCTATCAAAAAAAAAAAAAAAAAAAGAAAATTCACTAATAATTTCTCATAAGGTATGATACTGGCCATTAAAAGCCTTAATTCTACAATATATAATAGGTATAGTTGATCCAACTTCACATGCTTATGTTACCACTTATTGAATTACTTCTGAGGTTTCTTGTTCCAACTCAGTTGAAATTATACTATATCTAATGAGTAGCTCCTTGCTAAATATTTGCCTGATAAAGAATGAACCCCATAGGGATGGTCATATGGAAAGACATTACACTGAAAATGTGTTCCCTTCTGATTATATCATCTTGATTCCATCTTGATTCCACTCAAGTTTGTCTGCTTACTTGGAAATATCTGAAAATTACTCAAAATCCCAGGTGTTGACTATTTTATCTCTAATATCCAAATATGACAACTAATTTTTGAGCTTCTTTCATAAGTAATGAATGAATAATGGCCAATGTGATTTCTTTAACAGTGAACTTCTCTTTAGACAAGATAATCACTTAGTCTGAGATTTTATCCTAGTTCATAGCCAGCTCATTTTTTAAATCTTATTTTTAACTGAATAGCATATAAGGCAAGTTATTCATTTTATGTAGGTCACTATTAGAATATTTTTAATATAAAGAAATATTTTAAGTTCCTATTACACTAGGTTTTGTTATACACTGATAACATAGTATGGTGAAATAGAAATTCCTCCTTATCAGAATAGCTTAGGTACATTGCATTGTATATGAGGTGAAAACAGCCTTGAAGCTGACTTTTTAATAGGGTGATATGGAAAAGAAGGAAATACCATTGTCTACTATCAGGGTTAGTAACATAGTCATTATTAAAATAAGCATTCTGAATGCAATGAACATCTCTGTTTAGGCAACCATAATACCCGATGAAACACTAATCTTCTTATATTTTTTTTGTTCCTTAGGAAGACCTTAAGAGCACAGAAGATTTAAAAGTGCACAGATTCCACCATTATAGCTGTCCCTAGTAGTGATGACAAAAAACACACACTAAATACATTAGCACATTATCATTGAACTAGAGAAATATTGAATATCAGTATGAATTTTGCAGTAATAAAGGCCAACTTATTTTGTAGATCCCTCAGTAAATATGAACAAAGTGCTTCAGCCATGGATGATACTAATTGTGAAATACAATGTTTATTGGTTCCTTATGTTGCTCTTAGGTCCAGGTATAACTAGGGTATTCAAATATATAAATTTCTTGGAACCAATCAGTTTTCTAGGACACGGATTATTGGTGATAAGCCTGTTCCAGGAAAACAGGGACAAGATGCTATTGTTCGTCATTTTGGGTCTAGTATCTATAAGTCCAGGTATGACTGTCTCCTCCTTACCCACTTGGGAACACTTTGGGACTGGAGAGCAAGAATGGGCTCTGTTTTGATTTTTGGTAAGTTTTTGATTTCAACGGAATTAAAACTGAGTAAAGAGAACCCTAGTTTAAGTCTCTTTGAATACTGCTGATATTGTGGAAACTATAAGAAGCCTGCTTTGAAAGTTCTCAGAGATGATGAATTAGCAATCTAGCTCTCGGGAGGTTTTGAAGCCTTAAGGAGAAAACAGCAGGAATGGAAAAAACAATCTCTTATATGTCAAAGGGCTAAAAACACACCCATATGGGACTCTTTCCTATTTTTATAGATTTCATTCAGTCTAAATTTTGGTTGGCATTACTCTTCACAGCAACTCTTACTTGTAATGTACTTCTATCCTTATAAGCATCAGTTAAAATTATAGTATAAAGTAATGGGTAGCTCCTGGCTAAATATTTACCTGAAATATGGATCCCATAGTGATGGTCATATGAAAAGGCATTAAACAGAAAGTGAATTCTTTTCTGGTTCTATCGTCATCTTCATTCATGAGTATCTGGAAGAAAGAACATTATCTAAAAAGTAGAGAGGAGATTGAATATTGCACTTAATTTTAATTTTATGCTCTAAGATTACTAGGAGATACTGTTATTAATCATATCTACTTAATACTTATGTTTTCTGAATTATACTATGTCAAAACTTTTATGACTAATAATGCCATTATAATTAGTTATAGACATATGAATTAAGTGAATTATTACTCTATTTTTACCAAATAAATTAAAATAATATTTTCAAAGTTAAAAGTATATAAATGTTACATAACTTTCTGACAATATAGATAAGGAAATTAAAATCATTATAATATCAAGAAAAGTCACTCATTGTTAGCATTTTACTTTTTTGTCAAGATTTTATGAATAATTGTACTTAATATAATGTTTCATAATTTTTCTTTTTAAATTGTTTCATAACTTCTATTTTGTAAACTTTATGTTTTGAACATCTTTGTATGTCCATAATTATTTTTCTATAAAAAATTTAAATAAATGTTTAGGTTTGCAGTTTTGTTTAGATTTATTATAATTTGTAAAACATTTCTCATTGTTGGGCCGGTAGATCACTTTAAATTTTGTTATAATAATAATTTTTACAATGAAACATTTAATTTTTTTTCTATTGTCTTATATATTTCTACATGTAAATTAGAAGGATCAAATAATATAGTATGCAAAAATATTCATTTGTTAAATTATCATTCAAGTATATTTACCAACTTATTTTCCCAAATATATTACCCAAGTGCCACAATACAAATTGTCATTAATTATCCATAATTTTTGTAAGCTTTATTTTTTTATTCTTATGTTAGAATGGAAAACTAAGAATGCTGTGTATTGAACAAGTTAATTTATTCAGATTTTAATAGAATGATAGCCATAATCTTCTTTTTAGCTACTTTAGGGATTGTTTAGTTTCATTCTTATAAAAATTTAAACCTTAATGAATAAATGAACCATGAAGTAATGTTCCCAAAAGCATGGTCAGTTTTATATCATGATTCATCACATATGATTTAAATGTTATAGCAAAAGATAATGCTATCCTAGAATTGCATACCTGACAGGTTGATTTATCTTTGTATTCTTTGTGTTTTGATGTACAGACTTTTTGATAGCACTCATTCGTTAATTTGACAGGGCATGCCTCCTATGTGTATGACACCGTAGTGATGCTGGGGATATATATGCAGTACATATAAATGAATGAAATACAGATTCTTCCCTCAAGGAGTTTAAAACTTAGGAAGGAAGAGACATGAAAATAAATATCTGTGACACAAGGTGAGATGCTAAGTGTTTTCTCCCAGAAAACTGAAAGGAGACGCCAGGTTCATGCTGACAGATACAATTGCTTCTGTTGAAGGGATAGGGAAGTTGACATTGATTAGAATTTTAAATTTTGAGTAGAGCGTTACTTTTCTTCAAAAAGAGCATTATTTTGCAGCTTTAAAAAAATAGAGTTTATCATTTTGGGCAGTGGCGCATGCCTGTCATCCTAGCACTCTGGCAGGTCAACACAGGTTGATTGCTTGAGCTCACAGGTTCGAGACTAGCCTCAGCAAGAACCAGACTCTTCTCTAAAAATAGCCAGGTATTGTGGAGTAGTCCCAGCTACTCAGGAAGCTGAGGCAAGAGAATCGCTTGAGCCCAGGAGTTTGAGGTTGTTGTGAGCTATGACACCACGGCAGTCTACTGAGGGCAACAAAGTGAGACTCAAAATATAATCATAATAAAATAAAAAGAATATCATATTTCTATGTATGATAAGTAACACTGACTAAAATGCTGAGGTTTCTTAAAATTTCAATGATGGAAGGATCTCAAATATCATTTAATTTTACATATTAACAAGACATAACTAAAATATTTTGGAAATCGAGACATATTTGCATACAAACCTCATCTATTCGTAACCATGTAACAATTTTGTTAGAGTTCTAACTCTATAATTCAAATACATTTCTCATATATAACTCAAATACATTTCTCTGCTTCCTAAATTATTTGTTATGGGCAGAAGTTTGGCTCTTTGTACCTTACTGTGAGACAAATCTTTAGTAAAACTATTGGGCTTGTTGATTTGGCTCAAATTGGGGGAAACTATGGCTGGAAAACAAGAATTAATATCCTCAGTAATTGATTTGGCCATAGAATTCTGTCCTTCATGAGCACATAAATTTCTCTCTTTATTGATGATTAACATTTAAATCAAAATACATTTCTTAGGATTGATTCTTTTGGATATTTTCAGTTGAGAGTAAGGAGATAACATTTTCATTTTTATTCTTTAAATAATTAGTGATAGAACTTTTGAAAGTCTTTTGATTTTTTTAAAATGGATTTCTTCACATTGTGATTTCCAATATCTTCAACTTTGTCTGAAATATTCATTTCTTTTATTTACTTGTTACATTCTAAATAAAATATAAATTTGAACTTGATTTTACCAGACAGAAGGCCATGAAGTTGACTTCCTGATGCTTTCTTCTTCAGTTGACATAACATCAACCATGTAAGTACCTCACTCTGTACATTATTTTATAGGAGCTTTTCTTCCTCTCTCTCAGAGATAACTGCATTCTACAAGTTAAGTTTTTGTCTTACCTTTCTATTTAACGTATTATTAGAATTCAAGCCCAGATTCAACTTTTGGCAGAAATAATTTTTTAAAGTTATAATTATAAACTTTATTTTTCTTTTAAATGCCGCTATTTAATTACTCTAGACACTTATTCTGTGTTGAATGCAGGTGGGATGTAATATAAAAGGTATCTTTCTAAACAAAGAAAAAAAATGTGCAAATCAAAGCTATAATTACTAGGTGCAGGTGTAAAGAAAAAATAATTTTCTATTCAGTGTATTCATTCATCCTGAGTAGGAAATTATAGTTACAAGTGCTTTGTAATGCATTTTGAAATCAGGGAGTATGACAACCTGAGCTTTGATCATTTTGCTGAGGATTGCTTTGGCTATTCAAGGTTTATTGTGGTTCCCCATAAATTTTAGAATTATCTTTATGCTTCAGTGAAAGATGTCATTGGAGTGTTGACAGGGGATGCACAGATACTAAAAATTCTCCCTGGGTACCATGGACATTTTAACAATATTAATTCTTTAGTCCACAAACACAGGTACCTTTTCATCTATTTATGTCCTCAATTTCTTTTTTTTAAATGTGCTATGGGTTTTCGTGTTCAGTTCTTTAATCGCTTCAGTTAAAATTAATCCCAAATATTTTATTTTGTGACTACCAATTTTTTTTCCTTTTTTTATTTTTTAAATGCTTCACTTAAATAGATGCTACTATTTTTTTTTTTTTTACTTCAGGTTATTGTGATGATATAAACAACAAGGTCACAGTTTTAAATTTGTTAGGTAGAGTCCCTCTTAATAGTTGTATCCCACATCCAACAGGTGTGTCATCCACCTCTACCTTGTGTTCTTTAGGTAAAAGCACAACAAACTCTCCCATCCTCTACCCTCCTCTTATACCCCCTCACTGCAAATGGAAAAGAATTAAGTTTTTCTCTTATGTGGGCATATGTGAGATCGTCTACTAGTTTCATAATAAAATTGAGTACATTGGATACTTGGTTTTCCATTTTTGTGATACCTTACTAAGAAGAACTTGTTTCCACTCCACCCAGGTTAACAGAAAAGATGCAAAGTCTCCATCTTTTTGTATTGCTGAATAGCACTCCCTGGTCTACGTACATATACTCCAGTTTATTAATCCATTCCTGAATTGATGGGAATTTAGGCTCCACATCTTGGCAATTGTAAATTCAGCTATGATAAGTGCTCTAGTGCAAATGTCTTTATGAGACAATGACTTTTTTTTCTTCCAGGTAGATGTCTAGTAGTGGAATTTGAGGGTTAAATGGGAGGCCTAATTTCAATTCTTTGAGGATTCTCCATACTTCTTTCCAAAGAGGTTATATTCATTTGCAGTCACACCAACAATGTAAAAGTGTTCCCTTCTCTCCACACTTGAGCCAGCATCTGCAACTCTGGGACTTTATAATGTGGGATATTCTCACTGGAGTTAGGTGACAGCTCAGGGTGTCTTTTTTTTTTTTTTCCAGGTTGGTTTTTATTTGAATTTCTCTGATGGTCAAGAATGATGAGCATTTTTTTTTCCCTATTTTTGTTAGCCATAGATATGTCTGTTTCAGGGAAGGTTTTGTCCATGCCTCTTGCCCAGTGATCAATGGGATTGTTTGCTGGGTTTTGTTGATTAATTTTGAGTTTGCTGTACATTCTAGTCATCAACCATTGTCAGATTCATACTATGAAAATATATTTTCCCAATCTGAAATTTATCTGTTTGCTTTACTTGTGTTCTTAGATGTACAGAAGCTTTTCAGTTTAATTAAGTACTATTTGTTTATTTTTGTTATTGTTGTTATTACTGTAGAAGTCTTTGCCATAAAATCTTTTCCCAGATCAACATCCTCAAGAGTTTTTCCTGCACTTTCTTCTAGGATTTTTATTGTTTAGTGTCTTAAATTTAAATGTTTTATCCATCTTGAGTTAATTTTTGTAAGTGGTGAAAATTGTGCGTCCAGTTTCAATCTTTTACAAGTGCTTATCCAGTTCTCCCAGCACCATTTATTGCCTAGGAATTCTTTTCCCCAGTATATGTTTTTGTTTGGTTTATCAAACATCAGATGGCCATAAAAGAGTAGTTTAACCTCTTGGCTTTCTATTCAGTTCCATATGTCTATGTCTCTATGATTGTGCCAATACCATGCTGTTTTGATCACTGTGGACTGTAATATAACCTAAAATCTTGTGTAAAGTGATGCTTCTGATGTCGTTTTTAATACTAAGAATTGTCTTGGCTATACAGGATTTTTACTAGTTCCATACAAAACAAATAACCCATTTCTTCAAAGTACAATGTTGATGTTTTAATGAGGATTGGATTGAATCAGCATATAGCTTTGCTTTATACAGACGATGTTGATTCTTCCTAGCCTAAAGCTTGGTATGTTCTTCCATTTAGTGATGTCTTCTGCTATTTCTTTCCTGAGAATTTCATAGTTCCCTTTGTGGAGATTCATCACCTCTTTTGTTAGAATATTCTTAGGTATTTCATTTTCTTTGAAGCTACTGTGAAGGGAATTGCATTTCAACTTGGCTGCTATTGGCATATACATTTATGGACTTTGATTTTATACCCTGAGACATCACTGTATTTCTTAAACACTTCTAGGACTTTTGTGATTGAGTATCTGGGATTTTCTAATATAAGATCATATTATTAACGTGAGTGAGAGTTTGACCTCCTCTGCCCCCATTTAGTTGCCCTTTATTTCCTTCTCTTTCCTGATTGTATCAGCAAGGACATCCAGCACTACATTGTATACTAGTGATGATAGAGAATGTCCTTGTCTGGTTCCTGTTCTAAGTGGAGATGCTTTCAATTTTACTCCATTCAGTATATCAGCTGTGGGTTTGTCATAGATGGTTTTAATCAACTGAAGAAATGTGCCACCTATGCCTATTTTCTTAAGGGATCTTGTCAGAAAAGAAAGCAGAGTTTCATGAAATGATTTTCTTGCAACTATTGATAGGATCATATGGTCTTTGTTTTTGCTTCTTTTAACATGGTGTTTTGCCAGGCATGGTGGCTCATGTCTGTAATCCCAGAAGTGTGGGAGGTTCAGGAGGGAGAATTCCTTGAGCTTAGGACTTTGAGACTTACCTGAGCAAGAGTGAGACCATGATTCCTAAATAAATGGAAAAACCCAGCTGGGTGCTGCAGGTAGCGCCTGTAATCCCAGTGGCTTCCGGAGGCTGAGGCAGCGGGATGCCCAGTCTCAGTCAGAGGTTGCAGTGAGCTGTGACGCCATTGCACTCTGCTCAGAGCATAGGGTTTGACTCTGTCTCAACAACAAAAAAAACAAACAAAATAGCAAAGAAATAAACATTTAAAAAAATAGGCAAGGAAATAAAAACAAAAAGATGTATTACATTTATGGAATTGCGTATGTTAAACCAGCCTTACATCCCTTAGATGAGGCCTACTTGATCATGAAGTATAAATTTTTAATGTGTAGCTTTACAGGTGAAATTCTTTGTGGTCACTACCTCATGAAACCCTGAGGGGGTTGGCCTATTCTAGTTTCTTATGTTCCAAGAATTTTTCTTTTGGTTCATCTTCAGTTGTTTACTTATTTATTTTTCACTTGATAATCTGTCCATTATAGAAAGTGGATTATCAAAGTGTTCTACTATTATTGTACTACAATCTATCTCTGCCTTCAGATTTATTAATATTTGCTTTCTACACTTAGGTGTTCCATTGTTGGATGCACAAATGAGTACAAACTATATTTTTTGATGAATTGAACTATTGATCATTACATAATGACATTTTTGTCTCTTATTACAGTTTCCAACTTAATGTCCTTTTCATCTGATGTGCATATGTATAGCGCCATGTCTTTGTGGTCTTTTTGGTTTCCATTTGCATCAAGTTTATTTTCCATTCCTCGCTTTCTGACTCTGTGTCTAATAAATGTGAAGTTACTCTCTTAGAGAAAGAATATAGGTGAGTTTTGCTTTAACAAGTCAGTCACTTTTTATCTTTTGACTGAAGAATTTACTCTGTGTATCTTTGAAGTTATTATTGGTTGGTTAGGAGTTCCTAATGATATTTTATTACTTGTTTTCTGGTTGTTTCATAGATCTGATTTTTTCTTCTTCCTGTATTGTCTTTGTTTGCAATTTCATGACTGGAATGCTTTAATTTCTTACTTTTTAATATCCCATTATCTACCATAGATTTTTACTTCATGTTTTACTTCAGGGATTTACATAAAATATTAATTAATTATAACAGGCTATTTTGAGGTAATAGCTTAATTTAGAGTGCATACATACACTCCAGACCTTTCTCCATACACCCCATTTATATTTTCAGTTGCACATTTACATCTTTTTTATATTTTGTATCTCTCATGAATAATCATAGTTATTATATTTTTATTAATTTCATCTCTTACTCTTCACATTAAAAATATTAATGCTTTATACATCACCATTACTGCATTCTAAGTTTGACTGTATACTTAATTTAACCAGTGACTTTCTTATACTTTCATTTATTTTCTTCTTACTAATTGGCATCCTTTTTTTTAAGTTGAAAAATTTCCTTTAGAATTTCTTGAAATACTGGTTTTGTGATGACTGAACCCGTGGAGGGGAAAGTTTTTATCTTAACTTTCATTTCTGAATGACAGTTAGTTAGCTGTAGTATTCTTGATTGACTTTTTTTTCTCCCTTCAGCATATTGAGTATATTTCACTCTTTCCAGTTTTGCAATAATTTTACTGAGAAGGCCAATGATAGATTCATTGGAATTTTATATGAAATTTGAATATTTTCTCTTGCTCCTTTTAAGATCTCTTCTTCTTTAATTTTTGATAGTTTAATTGTAATATACCTGGTGAAACCTTGTTTAGACTGCAATGGTTCGGGGATCATTGGCATTCTTGTACCTGCATGTTTATCTCTATTCCCAGATTCGGAAACTTTTTTTTGCTGGTATTTCTTTGAATATTCTTTCTATCAGTTTTTTTCTCTATCTTCTTCTTGAAATTCCTATAGCTCAAACATTTGGTTATTTAATGTCATATCATAAATCCTAAAAGCTTTTCTCATGCTTTTTCATTATTGTTTTTCTACTTTAGTGGATATTTTCAAATAAACTATCTTCAAGTTCGTATTTTTTTCCTTCTACCTGAACAATCATAGAGTTGATGCTTGGCATTGCATTTTCCCCATTGAATTCCTTGTATTATTTAGCACTATAATTTTCATTTTATTTCTTTTTGTGATTTCAATCTCTTTGGCAAATAATTTTCTTTTGGTTGTTAATTGTATTCCTGATTTCAAGGAATTGTTTTTATATTATTTCTTTTTTATTCTTTCATTTCACTGAGTTTTATTAAGACAACTATTTTGTATTTATCTCAGATCCTTTTTATATCTCTTTTTCTTTAAATTCAGTTACTATGTCCTTTTGATGATACTATATCTGTTTCATTTATAATATTTCTTGTTGTCATATATTGATGACTGCAGAAACTCATTTCTTTCTGGGCACACCAAGAAGCTCATTAGAAAATATGGTGTATTCATGTGGTGTGGTTTTCCTGCATGCATTGTCCTGGAATCCTCAGGTCATCAGTCTGAGTGGGGTGGTTAGATGGGGTGGTTAGATCACCAGGTGGGTGATCTTGACATTTAGGTCCATGGGGATGGATCTGCAAGCTAGATCCACTGCAATGGACCTATTTATTAGGTCTTAGTAGTGGGCATAAACCTGAACATATATAATATGAGACTGGATCCTGTGTTTATGGGAGCAGGTCTGAAGATTGGGTTCACAAAATCTAAGATGACACTGGGATTAATTTTGACCCTGAGTTTATAGAGATCAAAAAGTCACAGGGATGGGATTGGTACTGTGATGGTCCACTATGGAATTGATCCACTGTGATGGACTATGAGCCTGAGTCCGCAGGGACTTGCCTGTGCTCGAGTGGGCCTAGAGCTTGCATCGGTAAGGAAAGGTCTGAAGCTCAGGTCTACAGGGATTGTCCTTTAGCCTCCTTCTATGGGGTTGACTTAGAATCAAGGTTTACTGAAAAGGATCTAGAAGCTGTATTTGTTGGAACAAGCCTGAACCCTGAGTTTAATAAAGCTAGGAGCCATGGAGAATGGCCTAAACACAGTGGCTAACCTGGTGCTTGGCAGGGATTGAATATGAGTTTATAGGAGCATATTTGGAACCTGGATCGGGCAGGGTGGGGGACTAGCTTGGAGGCTAGGTCTAGTTTGTGTTTGCCTGATGGCTAGAGCTCCGTAGGCTGACTTGTTGCTGGGGCTAGCCAGATGTATAGTGTGTGTAGGACAGCCCAATGCTGGGATCACTTATGAGTCTGGGGTCAGAGGGACGAGACTAGAGCCTGGACTTCTAGGAGCCAAGTCTACAGGGACTAGTTTCCTTTGCCATTTTTTGTCCATAATTAGTACCACAAATTACTTCCACATTACTTAGAGGTATGTAGGAAGATTTGACCTCGTTTATCTACAAAAAAATAGTTAAAATTTGTGCTACCAATTTCTATTTTGAAAGATATTTAAAGAGTAAATAAATATTTATGTAAAATAGTACAATGTGGACACTAAAATATATCCTGTAGTGTTGTAAACAGTTATTGGTAATTTTATATCCTACTTTTTAGATTATTTTAAAAAGTGTTAAATATTGGCTCTGAATCTAGAGTTTAGTTTGACCTTTTCTGAAATAAAAGACACGAGAAAGGAAAAAACAAAAATAAACTAGAAAAATCCTTTCTCAACTCTTATCAGAATTTATTAGATAATTCTTACAACTTATCTTTAATAGGTTTGTAAATTCCATAAAATTTATTTTCAGAAATAAATGTATAAAATCTTCAAACATTCAAATTAGAGCTGATATGGCCTGGAAACTTTCAGAAGATAATAATTATACAAGATTGAAAGACTTTAATGGGTCTTAAAATACAGAAACAATTAATTTTTAGTATGTGGACGTTTTAAAGATTATAATGACCATGATAGAAGCTAATTCAATAAGATGATTATAGTTGTAATGTGCTTAATTGAGATGCATGAGCATTGGAAAAAGTTAAATATAGCAATATTAAATAGAACTTTGCCTATCCAGTTGAAAATATTATCTTCCTAATATAAAACAAAAATTGTTTTGTCATTTTAATCTACAATACAATATAATTAAATCATACTACTGCTTCTATTAACTGTAAATTTCCATGTTATCAAATATTTAACAAATTACCAATACTTTTTAAAAATATACAATTATTAATGGTTAGTTTTAGCACTTATCATAGTAAAATTGGTTATTAATATAAACGTATCATATTATAAATGTTAAATTTAGCATCTTGAATTAATTTTTGAAATATGCATACATACTTTCTATACGTAATAATAAAGACAGTTTTTAAAAATGGACTAAGTTACTATGTTATTTTGTATACCTAGTTTAACATTGAGAAAATTTGATATAATAAGACTAGAGCAATACTTTGTTACTTTTCAATATATTTCCTTCAATATTTTTTCATTCAATAATTTTTGCTTGTAATTCCTGTAGTGTTATAAATTAAATTCCAAATTTGACTCCTTATTCATTGACAGATTTTTTAGCAGGTTCAAATATAGTAGCTAATCACACAAGTTTTCTACAACATACAGCCAAATCTCATTACTAACTATACAGACACTTACCACATTTTCATTTTGTAAATTAATATTGAATATTATTGTTGACTTCAGTTGCAAACACATGCGGTAATCATGCTGGGTTTACTCTATGTTTTAAATAATTGTAGTACTGTTCATAGTACAAATACAAGTGGTGACCTTTTTAGGCATTGTGCAATAGATAGGGTCTTGAGTTCTTGAGAGAAGATGAAACCATGAGATTGGACTTATCTACTATAGCATTAGTTAACAACAGAACAAGGGGGTTGATGGCCAAGTGGAAAATAGATCTGTTGCTGAGTTACTTAAATAGAAACAGAAATTTGAGAGTGCTGATTTCCAGAATTTGTGAAGAAGTATACTGAAAATGAGAAAACTATACAGAGTGGTCTCTAAAATCTGTCTGATTTTTTTTCCTGTTAAAGACTTGGCTAAAGACTTGGCTGTATATTATGAGGCTTAAATGTTGCTATAGAGCTGAGTACTAAATAAATATATTAGAGATTTTACTGTGTTGGAAATTATAGATTTCCAACTTATATAGAATAAAGAGATCTGTTTCTGCATTCTATTGAGAAAGCAGAAAGTCTATAGTTTAGGAGTATAAACTGTGCCTTAAAACAGGGGAGGTAGAGCTTTTACATAAAGGGCCAGGTGGTGATTATTTTAGGTTTTCATGTCCATATGGTCTCTATAGCAACTACTCAACTTTGTAATCTTGGTGTCAAAAATTCAACAGAAAATACATAAACAAATAGACTTTATGTCAAAAAAATTTAAATATAAAACAAAATGAAAAACAGACCATTTGGCCTGTGGGCTTTAGATTTCCCACTTCATCCCTGGAGTATTTGCCAAATTTTAAGAGTGAGGACAAAACCTACATAGGCCTGAGCTAGCAAAGCATAAAACAAAAGCTGATATTACCAGTAGGGTTCTCCCCTAGTTCAACTGTCTCCCTATATTGTATGTATGCATAGTTCAAGCAGAATGAAATGTATTTCAAAGGAAAAAAAATGTAATTTGAACTTTGTACAATGTCTGGTCCCAGAGGACCATCATGAAATTAATAAAAATATTATATATACAAGACTCAGGGATCTGATACATAATTTTTAAAAAGTTGATTATAAATATAAAACCCTATGATGATTGAGGTGCTGGATTTAAAACTGAGAAAGAAATACTTATCTGACAAATTTTTAATAAAGGACATATATTACCAGTGAAGAGTTATATAAAATATCAATAAAGAAAGGAAAGGGATATATAAAATATAACAAAATAGGAAACTTTCAACTAAAATATGTAACATCTGAAATTCTAATGAGAGAAATATTTCAGAGCATTGTCTCTGACCACACTCGCTTTAAATTAGAAACAATTGGTAAAAAGTCGCTTTGGAACTCTTTTCCTGGAATGGCGATCAGAACTGCTTTTGTATTGCCCTTCAGATCCTGAATGTCACCAAAATGTCATCCTTTCAATATTTCCTTAATTTTCAACTGACAGAAACATCATTTGGGGCCAGATCATGTGAATATGAAGGATGTTCCAATATAATTATTTGTTTTCCTGGCTAAAATCCTTTCACAGACAGTGCCTTGAGAGCTGGTGCCCTGTCCTGATGAAAGAGCCACACACCTTTCTAATGCCAAGATTTTCAGTTAAGATTTTCTTAATTGTTTCTCCATCAATGTTTACTTGATCTACCATCCTTCTTACAGTCAGCCAAGGATTTTAATGCACAATTCAGCAAAGTTTTGCAATATTCTAGTCAGTTACACCTGTCACTGGCTGCCCTGACCTCTCTTCATCAGTGAGAGGGAGTGCTTTCTCTCCCTTCAGCAAAACATTTGATCTATTTTCACTTTGCTATTTATTTCATGGCATTTTACCTATGAATTTGGATTAACATATCTCTAATTTGACTTCTATTAAGTGATAATTTTAATAACACACCTACGGTGCATCTTAGCAGGGTACTGGCGAAAGGAAGGGATTTGATCTATTTTTGTTCTCTGCTTTATTCCCAGTGCCTGGAATAGTGCCTAACCCATAAAAGGAGGGGCTCCAAGAAACTGGTTTGCCCTTGAGGCGTGTACTCTTTTCCTGTAGGAACACAAAGTAAAGGCTGGCCATTTACACCATTTAAAGCAGCGGTTCTCAACCTGTGGTTCAAGACTCACAGGAACTGTGTTAAAGGGCTGCGGCATTAGGAAGGTTGAGAACCACTGATTTGAAGGCACCAAAATTATGTGAAGTAACAAAAAAGTTTAAGCACATAACCATATCATGCATCCACCTACACCCTTGCTGAGCTAATCCCTGCCTCTCATACTGCTAATGAAATAAAACTCTCTTGTAACTTGTGCAACTGTTTACATGAATCACGTGGTAAAGTAAAATAATATAATTAGCAAATATTCTTTAGGACACTCTTATTCTCATATCTAAATTCTCTTGGGTTTGTTTGCTTTTAGAAGTTAAAACAGAGTCCCAATCAGACTAAAACATTTTCACGTATTCATGATGAAAAATGTCTGAAACAAAACCTCTTATTTTATTGTTAGGAAATCAGAAAAACTTAAAAGATAATCGGCATCCTAGTTCTCTGGAAAATACTAGGGAAAAAATAGTTTTGACACAACTGTTAACCGGGCATCTTTAGGTCCAGTCTTTAGATTACTGGAACTTGGAGAACATAATACCTAATCGCTGCCTACTGCCTCTTCAAGAATAATTTGATGTCCACCTATATTTTAATAACCTTGTTTTACATATGATATTTCCATAAGAAAATCTGGATATGATTCAATATTCATGACAATGCTACTACTACAACTGAAAAGTAATAATTGAGGATGGAATACTTTAGTGAACTCTACCAGAATGACAACCAGATTCAAGTCGTTATAAATGTAAATATAGTTAAAAAGCAGTTAGTGGCTGCTGTACAGGAATGTGCATGATATGACAGCAGAGCCACAAACTATTTTTAGAATGAAATTGTGCATAACGATTTTAAAAGTTATTCTAAATTCCACGTCACCCTGTTCTGAGAATATGTTACTTCTTCATGCAGGCCTTTCTTGAGGTGAGTAATACGTCTCTCTGTCATCTTTCTATAGAGTTGGATCTTCATTAACTCAAAAAATTAGAAACCCTGCCATGGTGCAAACATCGACGTGAAGCATTAAATCAGGAACAATCTCAACTTATGCAGGAGCCACTTCTATCTCAGCAAAGCACTTTAGTAGTGAGATAAAGTTATTTGTCTGAACATGACATAGAACAATACCTTCAAGTTCTGAAATTCTTGTGTTCAATTTATTTTCAAGGGGTGAAAGAAAAGGGAACAAGAGGCTGAAGTGGGTGAATTGCTTGAGCTCAGGAGTTCAAGACTAGCCTAAGTCTCTACTAAAAAATAGAAAAATTAGCCAGCATGGTGGCAGGTGCCTGTAGTCCCAGCTACACAGGAGGCTGAGGCAGGAGAATCGCTTAAGCCCAAGAGTTTGAGGTTCCTGTGAGCTATGACACCACAGAACTGTACCCAGGGAGACTAAAAAAATAAAGAAAGAAGAGAGAGAGTAAGGAAGGACAGGAGGGAGGGAATTATGTGCACAGGGCTGTATTATTGAAAGCGCTCACACTCTGTCTTTCTTAATCTCATTCTCATGCCTTCCACTTCTGATTAATCACCACATTGCTGTCCCATTAATCATTCCTAAAACACACTCAGGCTGCTCTGCTCAAACACCAAGAATTGTTTCCTTGGCCTGATAAATAAATAAGTATAAGGCAGACCCAACTCTCTACCAACTCGGGCCTTAGGTAGACTGGCCTTCCCCTCTTTGTCCCACCTATGATAACATCTTTAAAGAAATGTCCCAATGCTTCTGCTAATGGCATTGCCCTTCCAAGTAAAGTCCTTCCTTCTTCTCTCTGTTTACCTGACATCTCATGCTAAGAGACTAGGATGCCTGGACCTTTGTCTAATTGGTATGAGGACTCTGCTAAACAGAAGAGAATCTCTTTCCATACTCTTGCAGTCCTCAATTTTTCCTTTTGCATCTTCTTATGTTTCATCAACAAAAGCTTATTCCCATGATGGAAGGAGGTATTTAAAAACAAGTTTTGTTAATTTGATCAAGAGTGTTAATGTATTCCTAAAGCTGCACATGTGAGAGAGATCTTCAGGGAGAAAGGATTCCCATAAGAAAATATCACAGCTGAGATGTGCTGAAATACGTGTTTCATCAACAGCTTCCATTTTAATCCTTTGACAAATATCAGAGGAGCATTCTTTTTTATTAATGTGAATAATCAAATTATCTGTGTTTGTGCTTGGTTTCATGGCCTGATGATCTACACAGGAAAAGGTAAGCCTCCTCAAGCAAAAATCAATTTGAAAACAACCCCCCCACCAAAACTAAAGATAATATAATAAAAAGGAATTGGGCTAACAACCAAACTAGCAGATGCATTTAGCTATTTATGCTTAAATTTAAATGTCTATGAACACATAGTATTTACTCTCTGGCTAGAACAAACTGCTGTTTTTAAGATATAATGCATTTTTAATATATGAGACATCGGGAGGCAACCAATTATTAACCAATTATCACAGAGCAAAAAATATATCTTCACTAGCTCAAGATACGTACATCCAGTCATGGGTAAAGCAAGGGATGGGCAGAACTCGTGGTATTTTATACACAGAGTGACTTGCAAACAGGAAAAACAAGGCCTGCCTATATGTAAGAAGCCAATGCCCTCAGGTAAACTTACATATAACATTAAGAATTCCCTATGTGCAGTAGTAAAATCTATGTGCTTTTAAAAATATTACATTTCACACTGGAAAAAAATGTTTTATTTTCAGTTAAAATTCAATCCATACACACATACATGTATCCTTCTCTATTTTTTTTTCTACCAGCAGTGAAATTTCTCTGTCTTAAAATACCTGATAACACAGTGCCACCTAATTTTCCAGGTCTAAACTCAGCAATAACATGAAACTTAAATGCACTGAAATTGAAAAATAAGGTAATTGTAACAATAATGAAAGGAAGTTCACAAAGACAGCATTTATGCAAGCCTCATATGTCATAATTAGCAGCCATCCATTTATCTCATTTCCTGTCCTCAGCATACTACAAAGCCATAAAAACAAATAACTCAATTGGAGTAATTCTAATATAACCTTCCTAATATATTAATTCTAGAATCCCTTCACTTACGGGCTGTGTGCAACTTGTCATACAATTCATAAATAGGTTTGTCATACAACTTGCAAATTTGACCAGAAGGCTGAACAAGACCACAGAGTATGCTGTTGCAAGAAATTTCCAGCATTCTAGAAATGGCTCTGAAACTGCATGGCTTGTTCCCAGTGGAGCCTTCTAATTAGTATCCGCCATATGTTCGTCTGGCGGAATCCATAGTTGCATCCCAGGAAGCACCAATGTCTCTAGGCACAAGGAGGCTAAGCAGTCCTATTTTTCTAGCAGGGCCAGTGATTCATTTTATTTTGTTGTTAGCAAACCCCTTCATTGCCCTTTGAGTTACTTGGTAAACATTCTCATTCTTGAGTGGGACACCATGCTAGAGGTACTGTAGTCTTTTCTCAGGGAACAAACTGTAGGAAAAGGTAAATAGGAAAGAATGTGGGTAAACAAAGTAGCAGGATAAAGTTATTAACTAACATGGGCTAGAAGATTTCTGACAGCCCATTCCTGTCTTCTTCACAAGAGGCCAATATGTACAAACTTAAATCGCAATTAATCCATTTGCATAACTTCCGCTTTGGACTTAGGTTCAGGGTTATTCATGGCCACCAACAGTTTCTCATCCTATTAATCATGTTTGGATATTTGACAGATGAAATATCAGGTGTGTGTTTAAACAGAAGCAAAGTCATGAGCCCCATCTTAGACTCTAGGCTATAAAGCAAAAGTAGTTATTGCTAAAAACAACTGAAAATATTATAGTTCATTAGGTTGAATTTTGTATGTTGAGCAAAGTGAGTGGTTTAAAAACAAAAATAATATTTTTCTCAATAGTTAACTTCTAGTAAGGTTGTCAAATTAAATTGATTTATTGAATGGTAAGCATGCAAATGGCATTTAATTATAATAGTATTCAAGATTAAAAACAGAATTAAGATAAACAATTAATGCCCTGAATCAAAAGCCTACCCTAAAGATGTCCTCTCTCAAAATGAAATTGAGTTTAGAGTACAGGCAATTTATTTGTTTTATTGCTATATGGCTTTTATTAAAGAAATTTAATAGCTGTAGCACTGTATTAATGCCGAATGTTGATTTTTTCCCTTTAATTTACCACTGAAATACTTTATGTGTTAATGAGAAGTTAATATACAACAATAATATGTTAGGATTTAAACTGTGATAGATAGCAAGCACCATTGCTTATGGAAAAAATATAACTGACATTTTTCATAAAGAAACACTCCAATGTAATAACACCATAAAACAGTATTGTTTTTCCTGGTAAAGTCTTTGTTTCAATATTCATTACAAGATAAACAATGCAAAAGTTAAACAATGCTTGAAAGTATTCTATGCCTTTAAAACTAATGTGAAGGAACAACTGAATATTGAAAAGAATGATTAAAATTGAAGAATGATATAAAATTATGGCATAATTTTTAATCAATGGCATATTTCAAATATTCCTAAATCAAAGTGCTCAAAGAAAGTTATTGCAATTAAGTGATTTCCCAAAGTCATTTTTATGATATCATGACATAGCTATCTACCAATATGTGAATTTCTAAATAAAACCGATATTTGATCCTGTACCCCCTATCTCATTTAAAGGTGATATAAGTTATTAGCAGTGTTTCTATATATTAACGATAAACTTTTAAGAAAGAAATCTTAAAAATTCCCAATAACAATAGCTACAAAAAATTACTTGGAAATAAATTTATCCAAGGAGGTGAATGAAAGAACTCTATGCTGAAAATTATAAAACATTGAAAATGAAATTGAAAACACAAATAAATGGGAAAATATTAAAGTTCATAAATTAGAAAAATTAATATTTTATTTTTTTTATTGTTTGGAGTTCATTGATGGTACAAAGAATTAGGTTACATTGCTTGCATTTGTTAGGTAAAGTCCCTCTTATAGTTGTGTCCCACCCCCAAGAGGTGTGCCGTACACCGTAACCTCCCATCGCCCTCCCTCCTCCCCTCCCCCACCTTAAATTGATTTGAGTTTTTTCCTTATATAGGTTTGATAGATTATCTACTGGCTTCATATTAGTGTTGAGTACATTGGATTCTTGCTTCTATTCTTGTGATACTTTAATAAGAAGAATGTGTTCTAACTCTATCCATGTTAATACAAAAGATACAGTCTCCATCTTTTTTAATGGCTGAATAGTATTCTGTGGTGTACATATACCACAGCTTGTTAATCCAGGTCCGAGTTGGTGGGCATTTAGGTTGTTTCCACATTTTAGTGATTATAAATTGATCTGAGATAAACAGTCTAGTGAAATGTCCTTACGACAAAATGATTTTGCTTTTCTGGGTAGAAATGCCTAGTAACGGAATTGCAGAGTCAAACAGGAGGTCTAATGTGAGTTCTTTAAGGATTCTCCATACTTCCTTCCAAAAAGGTTGAATTAGTTTTCAATTTTACCAACAGTGTATTAAAAAAATTAGTATTTTTAAAATAACCTCACTATCCAAAGTAAAGTAACACAATCCCTATCAAAATCCTAATGAAATTTTTCATGGAAATAGAAAAAAATTCTAAAATTTTTTGTAACCATAAAAGATTCTGAATAGCCAAAGTGATCTTGGACAAAAAACAAAGCTGGAGGCATGACACTACCTCATTTTACAAATCTACTGTGAAGCTATAATAATTAAAACCAGAGGGCACTGGCATTAAACAGACACATAAGCAAAAGGAAAAGAATGGAAAGCCCTGTACATGCATTGATAGTGAACTGATTTAAAAAATGGTGCCAACAACATAGAAACAGGGCATTCTCGTCAATAAATGGGAAAATGATATGGCCGTGTGCAAAAGAAAGAAAATAGACGTTTATATCATACCATAATACAGAAACCAATGCAACTTGAGCTAAAGAACTAAAAGTAAGACCTAAAACTGAAAATTACTATGAGAAAACATAGGGGGAAAGTGCTATAACACTGGTCTAGGCAATAACTTTTTGTTCATGACCCCAAAAGCAAGAATACAGAAGCAAAAATCGATAGGTGGGATGTCATCAAAGTAAAAAGCTTCTGCACAGCAAAGGAATCAATCAGCAGTGTGTAGGGACAACCTATGAGAGAAAATATCTGCAAACCATACATCTGATAGAGAGTTAATATTCATAATATACAAAGAACCCAATAGCAAAAACAAATGATCAAAAGAATGGGCAAAGGACCCGAAAAGACATTTCTCAAAAGAGATATCAAATGATTAAATGGCATATTAAAAAGTGTTCACCATCAAGAATCATCAGGGCAATGCCACACTTGTTAAATCAAAACCACACTTGTTAGAATGGCTATCAGAAAAATAAAAGATAAGCATTGGGGAAGATGAGGAAAAAAAGGGAATCCTTGCACTTTGTTGGTGGGAATGTAAATTTACAGCCATGGAGGTTCCTGAAAATAATTAAAAATAGAACTGCCATATAATTCAGCATTTCCTTATATGGGTATGTATCCAAAGGAAATGAAATCAATATGTTGAAGAAATAACTGCACTCTCACGTTCAGCCTTATTCACAATGGCCAAGATATAGAATCAACTATTCAACCATCCATGAATAAATAAAGAAAATGACGTCTATATATGTAATGGGATACTATTGAGCCTTACAAAAGAAGGAAATCTTGTCATTTGGAGTAACATTGATGAAGGTAGAGAATTTTATGTTAGATGAAATATGCCAGGCACTGAAAAGCCAATCAATACTGCATTACCTGACTTACATGTGGAGTCTGAAAATCTGAACTCACCGAGAAAATAAAATGATGGGGGTGGGCTGGACCATTAGTCACAAGGGCAAATGATCTACTGTGAATATAGTCAATAATAATATATTATATATGTGCAAATTGCTAAGAGAGTAGAGCTTAAGTGTTCTCACCACAGAAAGTATGTGAGGTAATTAACATGCTAATTAGATTCATTCAGCCATTCCATAATGTATACATATATTAAAACTTCATGTTGTAGACCATAAATATGGACAATTTGTATTTGTCAATTTAAAAAAAAAGAATAAAAAGTTGAATAATGTCTTATAGCTTTAATTGACATGGCCATGTTTTTTTGGTGATATTTTTCAAGAAAAACTTTCATGCTTTGTAGTGATTCTCCAAAGCTTGTAATCATTGCTCAATCAACAGTAATTATAAGTAATATATGTTATATTATTCTATGAGGGAAATGATACCATAAAAGACAGCAGTTATTTGCTCATTAATCTGATTGGGATTGCTGTTTGACAATGTTAAATTGACAAAAAAACAAAACAAAACTCAGATGAGTTTATCAAGATTTCAGCAGTGTGATCACTAGTGAGAAAATGGGAGTACAAAGAAATAGTCCCCTGAATGCCAGCTCTTCAGAGACACTCCAGCTGTTAGACAATTGCCAGCAGTTTTAGTTTCAATTAAAAAGCACTTCAGGGACTGTAATACATTTAGATTCAAAGAGAGTTTATACCTCTGGGGCAACCCAACTGTAGAAATTTAGACCAGGTAAGTTAAGTGAAACATTTATGTTTCAAGGCAAGGTTGAGGTGAGCTTTTTTTTATTATTTGCAAAGTTTATATTTCATTGAGTAAAAAAGTCAACAACTTGTGCCGTATCTATGACTTTAGAAGGTTGAAGTAGTAATTAGAAATTTATTAGATATACATTTCCTGAATACTTACAACTTGGGTATGTTACTTCTTCTTTAAGCTTCACTTTGCTTTTAATAGTAATATTGACAATGAAATATGAATTTCCTAAGGTTGTTTTGAGGATTAAAGGATACAATTCATGTAAAGCACTTACATATGCATCTGGAACTTAAGTACTCAATTAATCATGGCCACATTATTTAACTGTTGTCACTTCGGGACCTTAATTTAACTCTTCTATTCAAGCTTCATTTGAACTGTAAAGAAAAATCAATGATCAACTAACAATTAGGTACTTCGATAAACGGGTATGTATACCCATTAATAAGCATCAACCATATAAAAATGCATTAGAAGTCTAAATCTTCAAATAGAATATAATGTGAGTCTCTGCCCTTCCAGAAATTCCCATACCTTGTCCTTGTGCTTACAAAAATATTCTCGCTAATCCTCGATGCTTTCTAAATTTCTGCCTATAAAATATCCTCTATTTTTTGTAATTACTATAATTCAAATGAAACAGAGAATAACTGGCAGATGCCTGGGGACCCTGGGAGGGGAATCTGTGATCTGAAGGCAACTAGCAGCCTTCTAGGTTCTTACGTGCAGCCCTTGGACTGAATCCAAATTTTACCGAACTCCTCCTTTAATATAAATGGAGAAAGATGAAACTTTTCTTGTCTCCAGTTTTTAAAAAAAACCTGTCTTAAAATCAGAAGCTGACAGGTTCCCCACCCATGTCAGGAGCCTTATTTGGGACCTACTGCTCTGGACTGTGCTACATTCACCACTCAGCTCTGGCAGTCTGGAGAAGTCTGGCTTCAAGGGATCGACATGGCCTTATGTGTCATCGGTTACTACGTGATCTCAGCCTGAGAATCTGTGCAAAGTAGATCCCATGAAAATGTTTCATTATTTGCCTCTGCCCCAATTCTAAGCTCATACATTCGGTATAAAGTAAATGAAAATACGGAATTCTCAACACACTTTTACAGGTAATGACTTGTATAGAAAGATACTAAGTTCCATTCAAAGTAGAATCAATCTCACACATTCACATATGAACCAATGTGTTAATTCACTTATAAAGACAGGAGAAATTTCTATGCACATATTTCATGGCCATTGTTAAACCAGTTTTTGAGAATTACATAGGATTTGACAAAGCCACTATGTCTGTGGCATATGTGCTAAGATCCCATTGATCGAACTCTAGTAAAAGAAAGTATTACTACCGATGAACACATCTACTTACCTCCATATTGCTACCAGCATGTCAAAGGAGGTATAGAGAATGGAAAGCATTAAGCTCCAAATAGTCTCTCAAAAAGACTTGTTTGTAAAGAGGCACTGGAAACGCCAGAAAGAAAAACAAATTCAACATAATTATTCCACTTTTATCAATCACCCAATAAACATTAGCAGATAAGCTTCAAACCAGCTTGTGGGAGGTAGAATTACGGTTTATTTTAGGTGTATACAGCTGCATGACTCACTGGGGGAAAGCTAAATGTGTTGATTTACCAATATGTTACATCAATTACAGACACTGTTCTGCCCAGCTGCTCTTGGAATCTGCTTCCTTACTAGTAGAGAATAAATTTAAATCGGTCCAGGTGCACATTTAGGGCTATAATATAAGTTAAGACCACACAGTAAAATAAAGGTACTTTTTTTAGGGGAAAATTCTGGTGCAGTTAAAAAAAAACCCTATAAACTGCTAATCAGGAAAAGCAAATGCCACTATTTCTCTGTTATTCACAGTTAAAATATTGATCAAGGGTATTTTCTTTTTTATTTATTTATTTATTTTTATAATTTTATTAAATCATAATTGTGTGATCAAGGGTATTTTCTAATTTTAATTCTAATTTCACATTTTCCTGAATAACTTAATGACTTAATGATTAATTCTGGTGAAGAATATTGTGTGAATTTTATTGTCTTTTTTCCCCCTCCTGAGACTGAGAAGTCAGAGTTAGAAATATGGGATTTTAGACATCATCTGATTTTTCCTCACATGCTGAACTCTTCTATTGATAGAACCACCTCCATTAGGTTCCAGAAGGATTAGTATGTACCCGTTGCTAGGCAGAATAATTTACTTCTATCAAGTCATTTAGTTCTGTTTTTGGAGGTAAATGTCACTATTTTCCTCTTTTTATTTTTCCTCTTGGTACAAAACTTAGTTTAAGATATGTCTCCTAATTTGTCCAAGGTCAGGCAGCCGATGTGAGGCGGAGAGATTATGAATTAATCCTTTGTGGTTTGGTGATAAATTCATGGGTCTACTGAGTGCCCCATCTCTCATAAATACCCACTAGACAGATTAAAGGTCTGCCGATAAGTCTATAAATGTGGGGGCATCTACCATCCAAGCTATAGGAGAAAGACTTCTTTTCATTGACAGCCAGACAAATCAATAGTGTTCATGAATTATTTTTTTAAAGTAGTGCATAAAGGAGAACAGATCGAATGTTGCCAGAGATTAAGGAGGAAGTGAGGCAAGAGGGAGGTGGGTGGGGCTTGAAAGGAAATCACGAGAGACCATTTAGGAGACAGAAATGTTCTGTGTCTTGACTGCACTGATGCCAGTATCCTGGTTGTGATATTGTATTAAAGTTTTATAAGATATTTTTCCATTGGAGGAAAACTGGGTAATGGCTATACAGGGTTTCTCTATATTATTTTTTTTAATGCCATTTGAATCTACAATTATCTCAAAATAAAATAAAAATGTTTAATTTAAATATACAGACTTTTTAACATAGGCTTAAATTTAACTAAATTTCTCTGAAATGCAAAATAAACAAAGCTGAAAATCCATACCAGGGTTTCAATGTTTAAACAAAGAAGAGGGACAGGGCCTGTGGCTCAAAGGAGTAGGGCACTGGCCCCATATACTGGAGGTGGTGGGTTCAAACCCCCTGCCAAAAATTGCAAAAGTCAAACAACCAACCAAACAAACAACAACAACAACAACAACAAAAAAAAAAAAAAAGAAGAGAAGCCCAAAAGATAACCAGGAGCTGCCACTAGCAACATGAAGAAGCACTTTGCCAATTAAGTCATACTCATGGGCTGTAGGCAAATCCCCACCCCTCCTAGAGGTTTTTCTGTGACACCCTAAGAAGAGAAAAGCCAGGGCAGCAGGGTTTGGACGTTCCTTCCTGGGACTGTTCCTTCCTGGGACTGCTCACAGAGGGAGGCAAATAAGGAGGTGAAAGTCTTTCTCTGAGTCTGTCTGACCTCGTTCGCTGGCTGGCTGGTTACTCTAGCCGGCCTAACCCTGGGTATATCTAATAGCTGTTATTGGGTTGTTAAGCAAGGCCACTCAGAAAGTGACAAGTACAATAGGTTACCCAGGATTCTGAATGGGCCACATTCTAAGCAGAGGCATTTCGTTACCTATTGTACTGTAATTTGCATGCTCTCTGGAAGCCTGGATTATCAATAATTCCAAATCTCTTGCCAATTTTATAGCTAAGTCACAGTTATCTTAGAAAACTTTTCTACTGTGTGTGTGTACCCAAAAGGGTAGCAAAAAAACAACTTGGACCCTTGGAAGCCGTATACTAAACACTAAAATATTTAAATACCAAAATATAGCCGGAGAAACAAATATAGGAGGAAAAAGAAATAGCAATAAAAATACTAGTACCATAAGGAAAAAAGGAATAAAATTCATAAATTGTAGACAAGTCAAAATCTTAGTCAAGGCAGTCCTTCCAAGTGTTCCTCTGTCAGACCATCTGGGAGTAACCAGCTCTGTACTTGGGAGGAGGAGGCTGAATTTTACTAGACATGGAAGATGGCTCAACTGCTTTCAACGGCAGGTGGCGGATGCTCATTTAAACACATACTCAGAACAATGGTTGGCAAAAGTTTTAATAACATGTAAGGAAAAGAAATCGTGGTTGGGAAAAAAATCAAAATAAATCTTAAAAAAAATTTATTTTGCGATAACCTCAGACTTACAGAAGTTATAGGAATGGTACAAAAGAATCCCTACACGCTCTTCACCCCACTGGCCCTCTGTTAAAATCTTACATAACCAAAGAAGATTTATCAAAATTAAGAGCTCTGAGACAATATTATTAACTAAAGTACAGAACCAAAATTTATCTGATTCCTCTAGTATTTCTAGTAATGTAGTTTTTCTGTTCCAGGATCCAATTCGGGGCCTCATGTTGATTTAGTTTCATTTCTCTAGTTGCCTGAGTCTGAACGACCTTGAGACCTTTGAACTCTGTTGGTCAGTTATTTTGCAGATTTTTCTTTAATCGCACTTTGATATTTTCTCAGTATTATACTGTGACTCTGCATTATTGAGAGTGATTCTACACAGGTGATATCAGGGGTGCATATAACTATATATATTAATAGTTATATAACCTCAGTTGAAATGGTGTCTGCCAAGATTGTCCACTGTAAAGTTACCATTTTTCCATCTGTAATTAACAAACCTTTTGGAGAAGACACTTTGAGAGTATAATATACTGTTTTTGCAAATATACTGTTTTTGCTTATACTTTTGCCTACTAATTTTAGCATCCATTTGGACCTTGCCTTTTCTATTTGTAATTTTGCATTTTAATTCAGTTCTTCCTTCTCCCTTTATAATTGGAATTTCTCTGACTTCCAGGAAGAGTTGCTGTTTCACCACCTTATTCATTTGGTCAACTATTTATTTATGTTAATGTGAGCCTGTGGATGTTTATTCTAACTTTTGGAATGGAAACCACTGCTATCATTATTTTGTTGCGTTTCCTGTGTTCCCTTCACTGTTCATCATCCCCTGTTCCCTTATTTTTAGCACCTGTCACTTTCTGGAGCTACAAGATACATCTTGTATTTTCTCAGCCTCAGTGCTAGAATCAAATAATTCTCCAAGGACCCACAGTTCTTGTTATCGTATAATGGTATTTAGGAACTAAGATATGAGAACTAAGTGTGCTCATTACTACTGAGGATGTCACTGTTTCTAGTCTCCTCTGTGAAGACAGCTAGGAATATAGGTATATATATTAACTCATGCATACATAAGTACTATATTTCTACATCTATTTCTATGTGTGTATATGTATAATTTTGTGGTGTGCATACACATTGATGCCTCTTACTCTAAATCAGGACCTCATGGCTTATTTTAGCCTTCCTCTTTCTTTTGTAGTATCTTACTCTGATGGTGGAAATCCCGATTATAATTATCTATAATATATTCACCATTTGTTCAGTGCCATCATAGGAATAAATGAGTTCCAGAATCCCGACTCACACACCTATAAGACACAAATTCATGAACTAGGTTACAATGCTAGTGTACAGTTCCTTTTATCCTTATCTGATTGAATCCCATCAACACCTGGTTTTCCAATGTCACCAGGTCGACCCCTTCCTTCTCCACACCTTTCAATATAGTTATATGATTTATGCACATTGTCACCATCTGTGTTCTATATCCCCCCACCTTCTAATTCACTTTTTAAAATTACAACATAAAATTCAGTTTATATTTGTGGTTTGATGGGTTTTAAAAAGAGAATGGAACTGTGTTCCCACTTCTACAAATCCACACAGGACAGTTTCATCACCCCTAAATTTCACTGTGCCACCTCCTATGTAGAAAACCTTCCCCCTCAATTCCAGATCAGAGCAAGGTTTTGATTCAATTATTCTATATATGGTTTGGAATTAGTAGGAATTAATAAAGCATTTTAACCATGCTATAATAATAATAATGCATCTGAAATTCAGTACAAATGAAAGAGTTTAATCAATAAAGCCACTGATTTGGCCTTTTAAACTCATTGACCTAAATAGCTTAAAAATTACATCATAAATTTGGAGGGAGGAGTAATTTTCCTTTCTTCGAATGCCTACATTTAGAGTTTCTTAAGAAGTCTGTAGTTTCACATCATCCATTTACAGAAAAGAAATGGAAATGCCTGCTTTCTCTCTTCCTCCCCCACGTGGTGGAAGAAAGCAGTGCTTTGGTGGAGAAGTAGCAGGTACTTGTCAAAAATTACTTAGAAGGGCTTCCACGACCTCCCCTATGAGGCCCCTTCAGAGAGCACGCTGATAACAAATGGCTCATGCGCAGACTGCTGCTGCATTCTGTGTGCAGTCTGCTACTTTATTATTATTATTATTATTATTATTGGTAATAGTGCATAATGGTGAAGCGGGATGGAAGGCAAGTGATTAGAAGGATATTACAAGAAGGAAATAAAAGATACATGATACTCTTTAGTCAGCAGAAAAAAAAATTAAAACCAGTCCCAATGATCATTCTACAGACTTTTTCTATGTGGAAATAGAAATTTCTCAAAATAAGCCTCCTGGTGGTTACCATCAGTGGGCACAAAAATATGCAGGGATGAAAATAAACCCCCCCTTTGAGAAGATGCTGTTTCCTTGAGATGTAACCAGGCAGAGAAGGTAATGCCTCAAACACAGACTTTACAGTTGCACTGAGACAGATGCCAGGTGATCATGGGCAACCTACTACATTTCTCATGAGTTTCCTTTCATGCAGAATAGGCCACATTAACATATAGTGGTCATGGACACTATGATAATTAAGCAAGTTCAAGCATATGAAGCACCTAGTATAAAAATTATGCAATAACAACAACTATAGGTAGTAGTAATACCAATAGTATTTTCTTAGATGATAGGGAAATTTTGTTATATGGGAATAGCAGTGCTTAATATTTACAACCAAATATATGTAATTTTAAAAAATAATCCTAGTGGGTGGTGCCTGTGGCTTGGTGGGTGGGGCACCAGCCCCATGGACTGAGGGTGGCGGGTTCAGACCTGGCCCGGCCAAACTGCAATAACAAAGAATAGCCAGGCATTGTGGTGGGTGCCTGTAGTCCCAGGTACTCAGGAGGCTGAGGCAAGAGAATGGCCTAAGCCCAGTAGTTGGAGGTTGCTGTGAGCTGTGACACCACTGCACTCTACTGAGGGTGATAAAGTGAGACTCTATCTCTACCAAAAACCCTAGTTCCAAAATATGTTAGTGTGGTTAGATGATTCAAATAAACTAAATGGTGCTTGTGTTTCAAAAACAATGAGATAACATGCAATGATATGTCTAAATTTTTCTGCATCTTACTTGCTTACAGGCTGTTGAAATTCCTGAGTGAGCCAGGCCCCTTTCATCTTTGTATCTCATGGACTTCTCAAAAGTAGTTATAAGAAAACTTTCTAAATGTAACTGAATTTAGAAAACATTCTAAATTCAACTGAAATGAATCAATATAATTGATTATATTCAGATTATGTTCAGATTATACTGAAGGCCAACAGTTAAAGTGAAAGATGGTCAGGAAATACCTTGGGTCCTTTAAAAATGTCCATTTTAGTACTTTGAGGAATCAGAATATTCTGTTCTAGGAATATTGGAGTATGTAATTCTCTTGAGTAAACAAAGCTCTCTTGTATTTTATGTAGAGGTGCAAATCTAAACACCATAGTTAGGGTCCTAGCACAAGACTATGATGAATTCACACTATGATGAATTGTGGCCACTTTATGCAAGTCAGGCTTACTTGCACAAGTGAGTGTGTAAGTCTGCCAATATGTTATGTATTATGGCATTTGTAACTCAGATTTGTCCCCCAAACTAGCATTTTGTAGTAAAACGTAGCAGGGTGGACTGAAAGCATTCTCCCATGGTACATGCTTGGATTCAAGAGTGATTGGGTGCTTCAGAGGTCTCAAAGAGTATAAAGGTCTCTTCTGCCTCCCTGAGGCATCTGCTGCGGCAGAGTCCAGGAGCAGAGGGGCCAGTGGGAGGGCTAAAAACTCTGTGGGCATTCAGAGGGCTCCACAATAGACCTCACTCAAAAGTGGCAGGAACAAAGAGGAAGAAACTGACAGCCCCAGAGACAATGACTGGTTCATTCATGTACACCTGCTGGTGATTTGACTTAGGTAAGGGTCAGCAAAATAGAGATCTTCACCATTGATGGGATTGCATTTTAAACTTCAGGCTAGTTAAGCTTAGATAGCATGTGATACCTAGAAATACCAATTAACTCTACAAAGAGGTCAGTAAAATGGAAATTTTTAGAAAATTTTCTGAAGTGTCCCTTCTCTGAAGTACAGTTTTTAAGATGCCATTTCCCCTATATAAATATAATGCATTGTTAGAGAATAAAACACTTACATCATGTCTCCTTGTTTCAGATACTTTATAACATATAATATGATGGTCCTATGAATTCATGACGTGTAATTACTTAAATCCTACAGATAAAGACAGTGGAAATTAAGGAACTGATTTTTCCCCCCCTGCAGTTCATGTTCTTGTCCAAGTTTATACTACTTGGACCTAGGGGGACCTTCAAAAAGTTATTTGACTTACTCTACCACTCAACACTTAAGCTATAACAGCTATTTTGTAGACA
This sequence comes from Arctocebus calabarensis, assembly GCA_963573935.1. NCBI lineage: Eukaryota > Metazoa > Chordata > Mammalia > Primates > Lorisidae > Arctocebus > Arctocebus calabarensis. The sequence continues at coordinate 43,573 of CAUYON010048882.1, forward strand.
AGGCACAAATGCTTAGAATTTTCATTTGCTTTTTTATTTCGGGGAAGGGGGATAGATTAATTTATTTAAAGACTAATTCTGCTCACCAAGTAGAAATTTGAGTTCACATGTTTATGTTCAAGATCACAAAAGCACAACTCAAAAATAAAATCCTGCAAAATATTTCCCAGGCTGAATAACACTCTGCTTTCTGACAAAAATATAAAGATTCTCACTTTTTCAAATTGAGGACACTTGGGATAATTACACACCAAAGGGCTGAATCACAGTCCTGATAAGAGGAAAGCAAAAGCCTACATAATTAAACAGAACAAAAAAAAATTTTTTTTTAAGTTCAGAAACAGCAGACCTGGTGCTTTTGGCAATGGTCCAAATTCATTTCTGGTAAACAGGAATTATAAATGCTTCATAAATAAAACACGCCAAAGTGGGAGGGAAGTAAAAGGAAAAGAAAAGATATGAAAGGGAAGAAAGCTTTCTCTCTTACGTGTCAGATACCTTTTAGCAGGCTATACTAATATCCTTTATATTCATTCGTTTTTTTCATAAGCAAAAGCAAAATTCTCCCCCTTTCTCTCAGAAAAAAAAATTGCAACATTGCCACGTTGGGAGGTATTGATCTGAGAAGAGGAGGCACTTCTCGTTAATTGCTCCCTCTGTCCTAATGGTGCTGTTCGCACTGAGTGACCTGGCGCTCTACAGGAAACTTCTCAACCTTATCTGTGAGTCAATAAAATAGTGTATGTGCATGAAAATCCAAGGACACGGAATGTAACCACTGAGTGAGAAATGGTTATTGTAATGTGACATGTTTCTCCAGAGTCTGGGGAATGCACTCACAGATGAAAATGTTCAAATGCTCAGGCGCCCATGTATATAGCCTCTAGCCTAGAGCAAAGAGAGAGTAAAATGGTGAGAAGAAAAAGAGCAGAGGTGAACCCTGGAGGAAGGGAGACAGCCTTGTTTTCCCCAACTTGACTCCACCCAGTGGACCACGTGGAGCAGTGGCTACTGGGGAAGCACCAGTAACCAGGCTCTGTCCAGGAATTTGTAGGAACTCGCTGGAAGGAGCTTCAGCATGTCAAGGAATTGCAAGACCCCATGAAAGGCTCTCCAAGGAACCCACAAAGCACCTCACAAGATGAAGAATCTGCAATTGGAAATACTCTCAGAAGGCACTAGCACTATCCCAGACCTGTTACCTCTCCTCTCTCCTTCCCCAACTCTCCAAAGCAGAGGTGGCCTGCTGAGTAGAAGAGGAGCGGGAATAGTGAAGAAGCTAGGGCAGGGCCTGAGCAGGCCAAGACAGGAACTTCCCATTTATTAGGAGATTGAAGCTTTGGCATTCTTAACTGGTGTGAATACAAAAGCCATGGGAATTATGGGAGATTTGAGCCAGGAGCATAAAGGAAAGACAGCAAAGTGAAAGAACAGAGATGCAGGCCCCCTGCTGCGTCCAGCTACTTCAATCCATCAGTTACACCTGCATTTTCACAGTGAGGTCTAAATACTGGATGGACCTCTGTTAGTCCCTGGTTGGTTATTATTTGGAGCATGCTGACAGTGATAAGCTTCCATTTCCCTTGTCATCAGGATTCCATGGCTGCTAGTTTATAGAGCTCTGCATTTCCTTCACTTACCTGCCTGCCCAGACAGAAAAGTATATTATTACACAAGCAAATAAGAGGAATCCAGCTTGCTTATTTAAAAGACCAAAAAGTGTTGTATACTCTCCAAAGCTTTATGAGGAATTTCAATGTGGAAAAAAAAAAAAAAAAGTAACTCGTTTATGATAATGACTGTGCATAATTGTAAAAAGGTTTGCTGGCATTCAGAATAGTATGTTTCCTGAATTCATAGAAATATGATGCCTTTTAGAAAGATGCATTGGAGAAAACTTGCTAAAATGAAAAAGCGCACAAGGAAATAAACCTTTTCTTAAACATTCATTTATATTTCTTATCTAATTCCTTAATAATGGCAGATAAATTAGATGTTTCCACATGTGATGATTCACATTAGTGATAATATTTTTCTTGTCGTATTTATGGCTAAGTTATGAAACCTGCTTATAACATGGTGTTGTTAGCCTTAGGGCAGTGGAAATGAGTTTCAAGAAAAGAGAAATATAGGATGTATTTTCCTATGTATACATTTCCATAAAATGCTAACGTAGTAGAGACACAGTTTTAAAATGATGGAAGAGGATTCAGAAAAAAAAATGCTTTGCCAGCTCAGTACACTCAATACTTGGTTTATTCTCACATAAGTATTAATGTAGGAAAATGGACTGAGAAATCAACAGCTTTACCACTGTTCAAAATGTACAACCCCCAAGTGTAACATAAAATAATTGAAAGGAGACTAACTAGTGCTTTTGAATCACAGAAGTTACTCGTTATATTAATAAAGAAAGACATACTTTTTTGGGTCTTGGAGAAGGTACATTTCCACAATGCATTCAATGGGAACCTAGAACATTCAAAATAAATGACGCTTCATTTTGTCTCCTTTGTTTTTATCACTTACACAATTGCTTCCTGGAAGGAAAATTGGTATTCCAGCAGCTCAGGAGAACTCCTGTCCCCTACCTATGTGTAGGTAATTAAATATACTCCAATTCTGTCATCAGAAGACTAGTGTTTCCCACGTTTCTGAAGACTTTTTGGTAAGAACAAACACATATCAACATGCCAGCCCATCCCTGCTCAACTACACAATCATACAGGATTTTAGGGGATAAAACACAATATGCTCAATAAGAAAGTAATCATTAAAAAGTCAGTATACAGGGAATTTGACCAGATTCTTTAATCTAGGAATCAGCGCTAATGGGATTTATTTAGATAAACTCTCATAATCATAGGAGAACATTTCGTGCTGAGGACAAAGTATTAAGAGAAAATTTTCATTGGATCAAACACACGAGTTTAAACATACTGTGATTTGGATTTCTTATCTTTGAACAAAGCATTTTAGCAGTTGCGTCTCAAATTTCTCATATCCAGAATAGCTTATATTAATTTTTCTACAGGAATTTCATGTTTCCAAATACATGTTATCATACTGCAATTGTCAATACCTTTAACTCTTTTAAATCAAAGCTCTTTTATGCATAAAAATTCAGCAATCTACTTTAAATATCATTTCTGATGGGCTTTGAACTATCATCATCATAATTTCATAGACTCCCAAATGGAGAGGCATTCTAATCAGGCTTATGTGAGAAATGTGATTTTCCATTGTATTCCCATAACATGCACACCAGTCTGTGGGTATTCCCTAGAAAAGGACTATGTTTAATGCAATATGTCTTTACAATTTTCTTTTGTTTAAAGATATATAAGAAAAAATAAAATTTCTAGTTTAAGCACTTAATAACTTGGAAGAGTTTTCCTTAATTTCTGTGTAAAATCTTTGTGACAAACATTTGAAAAGGCAGGAAAAGAAGAATATAGATTGTGTGTTAGGTGTTGTTCTGATACAACATATTTCATTTAATCATCACTATGATGATTCATACCATCCACATCAGGTATTCTGGGGCTCAGAAACTTATACCCCCAAATAGTACACTAAAGAAGCAGCCTCAAAGTCTCTCAATTTCTCTATCTTCCATCCCCTGGCTCCCGTGTCTCAATTCTGCTCTCCTTCCAAAGTGTGGGATGAAATTATTCTGAAGTTCTCTTCTCTGCCTCAAGTTCAATCAACCAAAGAAGAAAACAGTTACCCCAGTCCCTTTCCTGAGTTTTTACTAACTGAACTCCTATTTCCAGAAAGAAGAATAGAGTCTTTTAACACAATGGCATGCCATTCTTTAGTGTACTATTTTGGGGTATAAGTTTCTGTGCCCCAGCATACCTGATGTGGATGGTATGAATATCATCATAAGTAATGGCCCCTAAAAATAATTTGCTACCCCCCTAAAGTCATCTGCAGTTCCCCATCTCCCTTTACCCTAAGAAGAGTATAGAACCATCTGTACCCTATTGTGTAATGAGGTGATCACACTATGATTTCCTCCATTTCCTCCAGGCATGCTAACAAATGTGTGTGCCTTTTCTTCTACTAATCTGTCTTTTATGAATTAATTTTTCTGTGACCCTTCTGAGGGTGAAGGAGAAGTTTTCTCTTGTGCCCTGTAGGTGTAATCTTCAATTCAAAAACCAGGACTTAGAGGAGATCACCAAGATCACCAGTAAGTGAAGTATTATCACTCACTGGTAACCACTCAGCTATTTTTCGTCCTGTATGCTGCTCATAAATTTTAGGCCTTACTGTAGGGCAACAATGAAGATGGTCTTTTTAAAACGAGGCCAATCTGTTCAGCTTAGCACATCTTGACTTCTGGTCTTGATTATTTTCCAAGGATTGCATTAAATAATTGCTAAAATTTTGTTTACATTCCCTGGTTTTACCTAATATCCTAAGAATGAGGCCAACACATTATAAACAAAATAATGATCTTATTTCAAAATACAGGGCATGACGCAATATACTATGAGAAAAAATAGATTCCGAGGAACTTCATCTGACAACCTACAGTGGTCAAGCCTCAGTATAAAGCAGTCCTACAGCCAATATCAGTAGAAGACCTAGTATGTGCTGGTATGAGCAGAATGAACAGGCATGGAAATCACACACCCACATACAACCCCTGGTCACAGAGAGAGATGGGTACATGGTACAAAGAAAGTGTGCTGAAGTTTTGACTTAGGGAGGAAAGGAAAGGCTTCCTTGTTAAAGTGGCTTATATTATTCAACTATATCATATAATGTATCATATATCTATATATGAAGATAAGAAAGGGCAAATTTTAAAATTGTAATCATTGAAAATTGGGAGTTCATTTACTGTTCATCCCTGGACAAGGCTAGCTGCAAGCTTGCCAGAAAACAAACAGAAAAGTGTTATGAATTCATTAGGCCACTTGGATCATAAGAGGGAGGCCAGAGGGAGAAATGTTAGCCTCCTCATTTTCATCCCAACATTGTCCTCAACAAACTTCTTTGCTTCTGACGTGGATTGCCAAAGTATATAAATATCATCAGTCACAACCGTCCCTTTAAAATGAGTGCCAAGTACTTCATACAAAAATATCTTGTTTCATCAATAATATCTCTACACAACAAGTATGATTATTTTTCTAATTTTACAGAAAAAGAACAATAATTTAGGAAGCTTAATCTACTCATATTAAGGGTCAGATCCAGTTTCCAAACCCAATTCTGTGAGATTTATGTCTATGATTCTATTCTGCCTCTCTCTAAAACTGTTTTCTACAGAAATTAGTAAAAGGCTTCATTCTAGCTATGGAATCAATCACTGAAATTATAAGTGAAAGTAGCAAACATATTTGTTTTTAAACCTAAGAAGACAACATTCTTTTTTTCACGTGCATCTTACAATTTATAGCAATGTTAAAAATTCAAAAATACCATATCAGGTAAAAACTTTGCTTGTAAAATTTGGCTTCAAGTATTTAATAATAGGAACTTGCATTTACTGGAATATTTCTATAAATTCATAAAGTGTATTTGAAAGAAAATACTCTACTTAGAAGAGGTGATAGCAATCCAAGTTAGACCTAAATGTCAGCTTTGAGCTTTCTCCTCTTTACAACTTTACCCAGGCTGGAAAAATGGAAGAATGAGTATTGTCATGGGTTTCTGAGGCAGACAAGAAAAAAGAGAAAAATGATGTTTTGCTTCAAATACACCAGCCCTTGATATGCAGGTAGTGCTTTTCATTTGACGTTTGCTGGAACCTTTCTCAAACATTATCTCATCAATCCTCATGATAAACTTTGGAGGAGAAAAAATCTCAGTATAGACTTAATGTCCTGCTCTGATGACTATAGCAAACTGAGCAAATGAGCCCAGAAGGATAAGTGATTACAGAGGCTGAGTATAGAGCTAGGGTTGAGGACATATATCAGGGGGTCCTGCCTTACCCCCCACTGTTCTTCAGGTAGGCACAGCTCTTTTCTAGACAGCAACCTACCTGTCTTCTCCCCTCTACTCTTCATCCCAGCTGAGCTTCATCAAAGTTTGAAGCACTAAGCAAAACAATCAGGCCTTCTTTCACAATGGCAATGATAAAGATTAACACTGGCATTTTGCATTTAGGGTTTATTAGGACCAGATAGGTATTTTACAAAGCCTGACAATTAAGTTCGTGAACTTGCCATGGTGCATTTACGTTGGCAACACTGTACAAATAACTCACTAAGGTTTCATAACTTTATTGTATTATCTAACAACTCACAGCAGTCATCCCTCAGCTATAAAACAGTCCTACAATCAATGTTGATACAACACCTACTATATACAGGCATTTTGTTCATGATGAGCAGAATAAATAGGCATGGGAATTATATACCCATGTAGAAGTCCTGGTCACAGAGAGAGATGGGTACATGGCGCAATGAAGTACATATTGTCTCAAAATTGTTGTTAATGTGGGTGATGTCTGGCTGAGTGGTGCTCATTTGGCATGGTTTTATATGCTACTGTGAGAATGTTGGAACTTGAACTAGAGCAAGAAACAAACATTAAATTTCTTGTTAAACTTGGAAAGACTGGACATGAAACCAGGACTATGTTAGTCCAAGTTTATGGGAATAATGTCATAAAGAAAATGGCAGTGTATAAACGGATTAAACATTTTTCTGAAGGGAGAGAAAGTGTCCCTGATAAAGAGTAGTCATAGTGGCTAATAATGAGCAGAACTGACAAAAACATAACATAAGTGATCGAATTTTGTGTCAAAATCATTGGCTGATTGTGAGATGCACAGCAGACCAAGTATACATCTATAGACAAACAGGAAAATCTTGGCCAACAACTCATGGCTCTTGCATTACAACAATGCACCAGCTCACACAGCACTATCTGTGAGTGAGTTTTTAGCCAGTGAACAAATAATTGTATTGGAAAACCATCCGTACTCACCCGATCTGTTCCCCAATGACTTCTTTCTTTACCCAAACATAAACAAAATATTGAAAGGAAGACATGTTGATGACATTCAGGACATCAAGGGTAATTCAGGGCAGGTTTGATGGCCATTCCAGAATGGCAGCAGTTGAAGGGACAGTAGTGATATTTGGCAATGAGATGTGTAGCACCTTTTCCAGGGTGAATTCGTGAACTTAATTGTCGGACCTTATGGTATATCCAAATGGTCTTTCATGCTTTATTGTCATAAAAGTAAGTAAAGTAACTAACAATCTGGCTTAGCATGGACTGTTAGAGCAGTAAGTACAAATAAATGCTTGTGGTTTTTTAACATGGGCTAAAAATTAAAGAGTCAACTTTAATCAGTAACAAAACTGTTGTGTAAAACTTTAAAAAACTTTAAAAGAATGACTGCAAACGTGAATTTCCTTTTAATCCTAATATGATCTTATCATTGAGATAGGGCAGCTGGTTTGCAGGCACTGCACCCCATATTTCTGTATGTAGCAGTTCTACGGGCGAGTGCTCACTGCTATCTTCCTGAAGCAATATGTATTCCCATGGAGTGAAAGCATCACCACATAATGATCTAATGCTCATGAAACACTTTCGGAAATTATATATGGGATTTCTGAAGCCCCAGTGTGCAAACTTGCAGAGAGGAATCTGTGATTCTGGCAACCTGTATATTACCAAGTTATATGGATTGTCCTTAGAGTGACATGTTTGGGATCTGGGGTCCCGATTGCCTGATTTAAAATCCTTTCCTCATTATTTATAAGTTATTTCACCTTGTATAAGTTGTTTAAAATCTCTAAATCTCAGTATTCCCACCTATAAAATGGAAATCATACTTTAAAGTATTGTAGTGCAAATCAACAAAAAAAAATGCACATAAACTACAATGACTGACAAATATTAAGGGCTCCGTAGTCTAAGTAGGTGACTTCTATTTGTTACATACAATAAAACAAACACTTCTTTCATATGTATTCTTGCAAAAAAGGAAATATCAACATATATGTTGCAACTAGAGGTAAACTTATTAAAAAGTTAGACACAATAATTTAACGGGATACAGGATCTGTTTGTGACCAATGTGGGTACTTCTGAATTATCCCCATTTATATTCAGACTTCTCTGATAATCTCAAATTTCCATCCATCTACTACGATAGAGCACAACTTGTATATAGAATATAACATGCATGGAGAAAGAATTTTCCATCTTCCCCTTTTGCCTACCTTGCTGAACAAATGTATTGTCCTGAACAGTAAAGAATATTAATTCTGCACACGGCATAGACAGATATTAGTAAGCCAACAATTTCAGAATGAAAATGTACCATGCTTATTCTGTCAGCTTCCTTTAAAATTTCTGTCTTGGCTCTATAACTCTCTGCCCACATTTTTATATCAATTACTTCAGATTAAAAGCAGGGGGCACTTCCTGTATACCTTCCCATGTATCCTTGGTTGAAATTAAAACAAACTCCAAAATCACTAGGGAGTGTTAAATACAATGAATCTCAATGCTGAGAAATTTTTGAAAAATTAGTCAAGCAGCCCTCAAGCATCTTCCAGACACATTGGGCACTATTTATGTCTCTCCTAGACATATATGTCACTATTTATCCTAGTTTAACAGTTTTAACTCCAGGGAAAGATTAATTCCCTCCCCCGTTTTGCACCTCTCCACTCAGACAACAAAAAAGGATACATTTAAATCCCTGAAGGAGTCATGTAGCATTCTTTTAAAAAGACATGCTTCTTTTTTAATGCAAAGAGTAAATTTCAAGAAAAGTAAAACCCTATGTGTACTAGGTCTGACAGTTAAGTATATGGAATTATTCTAGAAAAAGTGCTACATACCTCATTGCAGAATATCACTGTGGTCACCTTTGAAGTACTACCCTTGGGAAGCTATCTACCTATACCAATGCCCAATCCTCCCTTCAAAGTAATTTTGAAACTCTTTTTCTGGAATTACCATCAGAACTGTTGAATGACATATAAAAACACTCTACATCAATAATGATGTATATGTTTTCTGGAATTACCATCAGAACTATTGTATGACATACAAGAAAACTCTACAATAATAATGCCTCTCAGTAAGACACCGTGACACACTGTCATGAACAGAGCTCTGAGACATTGATATTCTAAGGTTATGAAACCTTACCGAGTTGTTCGTATGGTGCTGCCAACATAAGCACCCAGTGGCAAGTTCATGAACTTAATTGTCAGGCTTCGTACAATAGCTCTGATGGTCACTCCAGATAAAGAGTTCCAAAATTGCTCTGAAGAGTAGACTGGGCACTGATGTTGGTGCATGGCTTCCCGAGGGGAGTATTTCAGGGGTGTCTATAGTGACACTCAGCCATGAGGTATGAAGTATGTAGCACTTTTTCTAGGGCATGTTTGCAAACTTAATTGTTAGAATTTGTATATATCTAAATTATATATATATATATTTTTCTTTAGAGAACATATAAACTGTGTATGTAGGAATTTTTCAAACAAAATAGTAATCTCAAGAAAACGTTAAATTATTTAAATCTGAGCTTATCTACAGCTATGTAGTCACATATTCACTGTCATTCATACAAAACATTTATTACCATTTTACCTCACAAGACTTAGGATATCAAAATAATAAAAAAGTCCAAACAACTTCTTTCCTTTATGGTTTTAAAAGATAATGAAGGAATGAAATATGTTCCAAAATAATTGTAATGTGATGTAGAAGGGGATTGGTCTGTCAAGATGTAGAAGCTAAAAGCTGTAGATTTTGAAAAAAAGAGATTTGATTTTAGCTGATGGGATAGGGTTTCTGGAGGTGAGGGTGTATGGTGAGAAAGAGGAGTGGCAAGGATCATGGACAAGACTGCATCTGGGTTAAAAATGGTAGAAGAAAGGCATTCCAGGAGGTAGAAAATGTATAGCACAGAATATAATGGCATAGAGTGGATACATAAAATAGAGAGAAGTTAGCTCAAGGTAAAGTTGGAACCAGAAAAGCAATAGATAAACATACTTTCAGCCAAAACACAAACTCCTATCCTTATGGAGTTCACACATGGAGAAAGAGGGATAGGTCAAAGATTATAAATATTTCAAGCCTTGATAGCTAAGAGGGTTGTGATACCCCTGAAAATAACAGGAAAACATGATGAAGCAAAAACAGTATTTTCGGTAAACATGATGAAATCTGGTTGTATATCATGTGGATTATGATGTACTTAGACAGCAACACAAACTACCACAAGTAACATGGATAAATTGTATTGGACCACATGGAAATTCAGGTAGCATGCCCCTTACTTGATCTTGGGCCATTGACAGTCCTTTCCCCAAGACACTTGCGTCTTCTTTGCTTTTTGTATTTTATTATTTTTCTTTAATTGATATACCCTTATCTGACTAATTGCTAAGCAATTTGAGGTCAGGAGTGATTTTGTCTTTGTAGTCTTTGTACTGCCTACATAATGTCTTATCTGTGTAACAGCAACCTGCAAAATAAGAATTTGAATGAACACAAAAAGAAAAGATGCCCATCAAATCCAAATGAAAATGAACAGACAGTTATTGGGTATTTTCAAACAGAAGTGTTTTGGGTACAGTGAACAAAATTGCATAACCTGAAGTAATTCAAGTATATAATACATGAATACTGCCAATCTCTTTGAATTTTATATTGCTTAATTGTATCAACATTATATTTTAATTAGATTTACATTCTGAGCACCAGAAAATTCTCAGAAGCTTTCTTTTTCAAAATTTTTAGCCCAAGATTATGAAAAAGAATGTGTTTGACTTCTTTTCTGTAAAGTTGGATGTATCACTCAGCCTGAAATATTCTATGTATGTTTAAGGTAGGTGGGCAACAATATCCCTTTTTATTCCTTGGGAAAAAAGTAATAGTGTTTTTAAGACAAATGATACAAGTATAGCACCCTAAACGGGTCTGAATTTAGACTCTCAAAGCCCTTTATTTCATGTAAGTTTGATGATATTCCAGTAAGAGAGGAATTTTTATTTCATTTACAAATGATACAACTAAATAAAGCTTAGGGGACAGGATTAACTTATCTAAAATCATGAGGCTATTAAGTCAAGATTTATTATTATTATTATAGTTATGTATTTGTTTTTGTAACTCCAACTGTTCACTCTCAGGAACTCAACTTGCCTCTTTATTTGGTATAAGAGCAAGGTTTCCAATTGCATCCAACAAATACTGAATCCTAAATATGATAACAATGTCTTTGTGTAGCAGTATTGAACATTATGTCAATATCAGGATAATGTAAAAATTGAACAAATGAACAATCTTATAATCTTTAAAAAATTATTTCATCTTCCAAGAGCATTTGCTAGAGAAAAATGCCTCCTATTTTCAAAACCAATAAATAAGAGTATTTCAAATACTTCCCATGTATAGAATTAGATCTTATTTATCTTAGACATTGAGGAAATCATGTTGAAATTCCACATTATATTGAGCTTTTACTTTTGACGCATTTAGAGAGCTAATTTGATTACATCACATTTATTCTATAATTTCCCTGTGTTATAACATATAAAATACAGTTTTACTCTATAATGTTGTCTTGTCTTTTAAGAATGTGTACCATATCTTCTAGTGGCAGTATGCTATTAAAGAAAAGTTGGATTTTAGCTGGAAAAGAATTTTTAAATTGTCCAGTGTGATATGATTTTATTATGACACAGATATGTAAACAAAAAGTCAAGTACATGGACAAAGTCTGATTCCTCACTTGGAGGAACACCGTTGTTTAGATACTAATACCCTGAACTTGGCATTGTCACATCAAACTTTGCATTTTACATGTATTTCTCCTGTTCATGATGCACAATGATGGTTTCTACCTTGCCTATCCCTGCAGTCTGTTATAAGATAAGAAATAAACATAAATATGCTTTGCGAACTACATATGAAATATTCTCTATCATTCAATACAGCAATCCCCCTATTGGGTATCTACCAAAGGAAAAGAAATCACTATATCACAAAGACATCTGCACCCAAATGTTTATTGCAGCACAATTCACAATTACAAAGATACAGAATCAACCTAAGTGTGCATCAATTCATGAGTGGATTAAAAAATATGGTATATGGGTGTATATTATATATATGTATAAGTTAATAAATATATATATGATTTATATATGTCTACACACACACACACACACACACACCAAGAGGTACTACTCAGCCATAAAACGAAAATGAAATAATGTCCTTTGCAGCAACTTGGATGGAAATGGAGACCATTATCCTAAGTGGAGTATCTCATGAATGAAAATATGAATACATGTTTTCACTAATAAATTGGAGCTAAACAATGAGTATACACAGTCATTAAGTGTGTAAAGGACATTGGAAACTGGTGGCAGGAGGCTGGTGGAAGGGTAAGTGATAAAAACTTACTTATCTGGTACAATGTACACTATTTTGGTGACAGGCACACTAAAAGCTCTGATTGATAACAGTTGTACCACCTTAATAATTTGAAATTATATATATATATATTTGAAATTATATATGTGTGTGCATGTGTGTGTGTGTGTGTGTGTGTGTAGACATATAAAAATCATACAGCTATCATAATCAAAAAGCATGCTCCTGGCATAATACTGACCAATGGAACAGGATAGAAAGCCCAAAAATAAACCTAGGTATTTTTAGCCAATTGGTTTTCACAAATGTGCCAGGAACTCACAATAGAGAAAGGACAGTCTCTTCAACAAATAGTGTTGGGACAACTGGATTTCCATATTTGAAGAATAAAATGAGAATGAAACAAGAATTTTATTTCATATTATGCACAGAAAAATCAACTCAAAATGTACTATAGACTTAAACATAAAATCTGAAACTATAAGGCTATTAGAAGAAAACAGAGAAAAAGCTCCACAACATAGGCCTGGGCAATGATACCTTGGGTAGGACTGAAAAACACAAATAGATTGCATCAAACTATAATGCTTCTACATAGGAAAGGAAACAATTGACAGCATTAATAGACAGCCTATGGATTGGGAGGAAATATTTGCAAACTACCTTTGATAAGATCCAATATACATAAGGAACTCAACTCAGGAAGGAAATGACCTGATTAAAATTGGGCAAATGATCTCAATACACACACACACACACATATCACATGAAACCAGTTCTCAAATGAAGAGATATGAATGGCCAATAGACTTATGAAACAATATTCAACATCTCTAATTGTTGGGTGTCCAGCAGACCCCAACCTGGGACAGTGGTCAGCAAGGGAGATGGCAGTGGAGAAATCATGAAACTTACACCAAACTTAGTGCATAAAACTGGAAGCGTGTGAGGGCATACACTGTTTCACATGCCTGGTGGCAGCATGAGAACAATGCAGCACCTGTCTTGTTTCCCGGAGTCTTTTTGTTGGATACATAACAGAGTACATGCAAAGATGCAGAGCAGTCAGTAGTCAGCGGTCAAGGTTAAGAATGAAAGCAGGGATATTACAGCCTCCAGGAAGGTTGGGTAAAGGATAAAAAGGGACATAGGGAAATGGAACATCTGAAGTGGCCCAACAACGCTGCAAGCAGGAGAGAGAGAAAGAACAGAGCAAGTCTCATCTCCTCAGACAGACATTTCAGCTTCTCTAGCCTAAACTATTAATTGATGGTTTCAGCTGCCTGAACTGCTGATTTCCCTAAGCAGGGACAGTCACAAAGACATTGGGCACTTTATCCTGTTTTGGAAGGTCAGTGAGGAATTCAGCCTGTCTGACTCCCACATCTAATCATCTGGAAAATGCAAATTAAAACCAAAATGATACTCATGTTAGAATGGCTATTATCTAAAAGACAAATGATAACAAGCATTGGAAAGAATACGGGGAAAAGGATCCCTTGTACACTGTTGGTAGGAATGTAAAGTAGTACAGCTGTTTTGGAAAATAGTACATAGGGTCCTTAAAAAAACTAAAAATAGAACTATCTTATGACTCAGAAATCTCACTTCTGGGTAAATACCAAAAATAAGAGAAATCAGTATGTCAAAGAGATATCTGAACTCCACATTCATTTCAGCAATATTACAACCAAGAAATGAACGAAACTTAACTGTCTATCAATGGATAAGTGGATAAAGGGAATGTTGTGTGTGTGTGTGTATGTGTGTGCTCACACAATGGGATGTGGTTGTGTCATTTTATACTGAGCTATAGTTTGTCCTGTTTTATGAAATAAAACTACTTTGTTTTTTCACACAGATACGGGTGTTTTCACTCATTTATTTACAAACTCTTCAGAGAATGGACTTAACACTTGAGTCTTGCAAATGTCAGGTTTGAACATTTATTTTGGATGGAAACCTTCATTTTCACACAAACATTTATATTTAAAAACTCAGGCAACTAAAAACTAGTAAAGATTTTAAATAACAAGTGTTATTTATGATATATACTTATAAAATAATGCTTTTATTAAACTCCCAATTAGTTAAAAAAACAATAGATGTGCCATGACATGCTCTGTATTTCAAAGGCATTATTATAGACAGAAAATTACATTCCTTCATAGTCAATGTTTGGCTGATGATTGGATACTGCACTGCTAAGCTGATATAACCTTGAAAAAAATCTCTCACTCTCTTTTCTCTCTATTTATCTAACTGGTTAAATGGCATAGCCATATAGAGAAATGAACAGAGTGAATTATGTAGTTATGTCTTTGAAACCTACAAACCCTTCCCTCGGCAAATAAAAAGAAATCAAGGAAAAATTATTTCCAATCTTTTTGAAGCATCAACAAAATAGATTTGAGTCTTTTTTTTTTGCAGTTTTTGGCAGGGGCTGGGCTTGAACCCCACAACCTCCGGTTTATGGGGCCAGCGCCCTACTCACTGAGCCACAGGTGCTGCCCCAGGTTTGAGTCTTAAAGCAGTCAAAATCTCAGTTCTTACTATGTTTATTCCGCCCAGTTTTATTCTGGCTGCTGAAAACAGGTTTAACACTACTACGATTTATCTTACTTTTATTAAGACTTTGACAGTACTGAATATCTGTATATTTTACCAAAGCAGTAAAAGTTGAATTTATTTTTATATAACTGTAATAAACACAGGCCCTCACTTGTAGGGCCTTTAGCCAAACAAGTGAGTATTTACCTTAAAATAATTTTCCAGTTTCAACATCCAATAAAAATGACTGCAACTAATCATTTCCATATTTTAACACTACACTATGAATTCTACAGCTAATAGCACATTCATACTTAAAAGCACTTTTTTTTGGATGATTTTAAGACAGAAAAATCGACAGAAAGCTTACTACGGGGAAACTAGGAAATCTGGAGTTGGTGGAGTCATTCATCCGAGGTCTTTGCCTTTCAATCACTGTGCCCCAATACTGTCCCATTCTGATCTGAAAACCAAATAGCCCAGTCTTCACGATTGATGAGATATAATCAGTTAGGGTAACAACTCATATTGTTTGATTCAGTTTTATATCTATCATATCTTTTAACATTATATGACAATGAGTGCATAAAAATAATAGACATGAAATAATAAAAACATTTATTTGGGATTTTCATGAAGAGAAACATTTGCACAGGTAGTACTCCCATAGGTGAATATTGAATACAAAGATGGTCCTGAAGTTCTAAAGAATGTACTATGCTTGTAAGAGAGTGATGAGATCTAATTTTCCATTAAATCTATTATTGGTACATGTGCTCATCTCTGTGTTTCTGAGTCTACAGCCATCAAATAGAAACATATACATAGAAGGGCTGTCTGGGAAGTATCTCGTCGTGCAATATGAATTATAGAGAAATCTATGGCTAGATACTTCTTAAGTTTCATAACAAAATATCAATATTTCCACAAAAAATAATGAATATCAAATGTTAAATGCAAATACTACACTAGAAATAGTATCAAAATGCCTCTTAGTAAGATCTCAAAAGTGGCAAAGATTTATTTTATTTAAATAAAATAAGGAATTATCTACCAAAACCTCACTTTAGAAGAGAAAGAATTGGTGACAAGGGGAAACATGAACATAAATGGTAGACAATTTTGTTTTACAAATTATGAGAGATTCCTACATATTTGTTATATCTAGAGCACAGTCTAGAACATACTATATTTCCTAGAACTTCAATCAAATTAGAATAGAGTAAAACTTCAAATAATATGTGATAGAACATACCAATAAAACCAAACAATTATGAAAATATTAAAGCCAGTAAAGCCAGTAAATATTTCTATGTATACAAATAGATGAGGGGACATCAAAAATAATAGTTATATGGGAAAATAGTTCCCTGTAAGCTCTTTTTACATCTTGGTTTATTCTAAATAACAAAATTGAAACATGTATTTTGTTTTTGCTCATCCTATTGGTCACAAGTCAATAGTAATTGTAGTTTTCTCCTTGCAAGTCCCCTAGCTTCAAATACAACTTTGTACCATATCTGGAAAGGTGTTCCAGGCTAGGTGTTTGTGAGGACAGCAACTGTGATAATAAGCCTGAACACTGACTTTTCTTCATTTTCAATAACATTATCTATCCAACGAGTTAACTATTCATGTTTTCAATCTAACTTAATTTAAAGATGACTGAAACTATTTGAAGGGTGTACTTCATTCATCTATTCAAAAAATTATTATTTCATTCTGAACTGACAATGAACTCTGGTAGTAGACTCTCTGGATGAAAAAAAATAACAAAACTAAATACCTTTTCTCATTGGATTTGCCTTTTAGTGGTTATTGAACCACGCATATAAAAAAAGAAAGAAAAAGATCGTTCTTTATGCCAGAATCTGATCGTGGCAGACTAAATAAACTGACTACAAGCATCACGTACCACCATCACTGATGAAAGCTTTCAGAAAGTGTCTTTACAGGATAGGACTATTCATACCTGTGTTCTTTATGAGGAGTCACATCACGGTACTTACTTTATATGAATTTCCTTCATATATGTATTTTCTACCTAGATTTTATGCTTTGACATCCTCTTGACTTGGGACATCCCTCCCCAAACACACTGAGGGATTAAGTGAATTCACCTCAAAGGTTTCTATATTAGGGAAGAAAGTAGAATTTTTGTTATGTAGTGTTTTGTGCTTTAAGGGAGTAGTGTTTCTCTTAGTGTTTTCCTGGTGACGACAGGAAATTGGCACAACTGAAGACAGCCCATCCTCTGAACACCTGGACCTCCGTGTACAGAGCTATCGATTCAAAGTTACAGAGAGATGCTTTAGTAATCACGTAATCTTCTCAATGTGAAATAAGCAATTAGTGGAGTTTCCATTTTATTTTTTAATTTTCATGATAAACTCAAGTGTATTCAATCCTTTCACTTGCAATTATAGGGCTAATTACCAGGAATTGGTGGTACTCTGTGTATGATAATGATACTTTGTTGCTGGCTGAAAAACCAATAAAGAATTGCAAATGAAATTAAATTCAATATTGAAACTGGGCAGGTTGAAGAAGGGGTGAGACGAGGTGCTGGCAGCTTCAATATTAGATAGTTAACACATGATACTTATTTACAGTTGCCTGGACATTTATGAGCTGAGTACTCAGTTATTCATTGGTACGCTTATTTATGGACTGACAAATATTAAACTTTCATGGATCTAGAGTATGACTAAGATTTATTTTCTAAGTTCTACATTATTCTGAGGGAACCTATATAACTGTAAATCATTCAATGATGCTTCATTGGGATGGATGTGTAGATTGCAAAGATGGATAATGTATAGTTTATGTCTCTGATACTATATCACAATCAAGTATAAAAAAGCAGGTATGCAAACACACATAGTGACTCATGTTCTCAAACTCTGAACCTTCCTTCCACCTTCTTGTTCTAACCCATCTTCAACTTCCTCTTCTAACCCCTTTCCCTCTTTCCTTGGGAACTTCTCTGGGAGTGCCTGTTGTTTTCTTTCCTAAAAGCTTGATACCATGCAGTGCAGAAGTTACACAGGTTCATGTATTTTTAATGCCACTTCCACATATTCTCCCTCCCTCCTCAACAGAAACACCTGGTTTGGAATGTCATGTCTTCAGATTATCCCTAATATAACTCCTTGCACAGTCAAATATAGCAACTTTGGACCACTATCCTTCAATTTTTGCAAAAATTTAGCTCCCAAATTCCTGTAAAATCTTCAAAGCTATTGCAATTCTTTGTCATATCAATATTCAAAACACATCCTTCTCTCGATACCCTAGCCTTTCAAATATTATACTTAACCTTCACCTGTCTAATGATCTTGCCCACCACTTTACCTTAGCCCTTCATTTCCAAGTCAAAGCCATCATCTTAATTTCCATTAATCCATTCCATGACCATCATCTTCTATTCAGCACCTCCGAGACAATCACTTGATCCAATGATTATTGGATCATTACTTAGGCCTTCACTTCTCTCCTTATTTAGCTTAAATTTAGCTTAAATTATACTTTAGTATAATCTTTCTCTTAAATACACCCCAAACTACTGTGGCTTTCTGGATCCATTTACCCATTTTCAAGTAGAAAACATCTTACTTAATACACTCAACTTCCCATTTACTCTCTGCCTTCCCAGCAGAACAAACTGGGAGACAGATGTGGAGACATCACTGTTTGTATCTGAATGGCAACACCATCTTTCCAGTTGGCCAGGCCAAATTATTTAGAGTCATCTTTCACTCCTCTCTTTCTCTCACACCCCACATCCAATCCATTAGCAAATCCCACTAATTCCCTTTACTGCATGCCCAGCATTCAACCATTTTTTTCATTTTTTTTCTTTTTTCTTTCTTTTCTTTTTGAGACAGAGTCTCATTATGTCACCCTTGGTAGAGTGCTGTGGCATCACAGCTCACAGCAACCTCACACTCTTGGCATTAAGAGATTCTCTTGCCTCAGCCTTCTTAGTAGTTGGGATCACAGGCCCCTGCCATAACATCTGGCTATTTTTTGGTTGCAATTGTCATTGTTGTTTCAGCAGACCTACGCCAGGCTCCAACCTGCCAGCCTCAGTGTATGTGGCCAGCATTCTACTCACTGAACTATGGGCACCGAGCCCATTAAGCCATTTCTTTTGACTTACATTGCTGCCCCCTAGATCCAAGCCATCTCCATCTTCATCACAGGTTAATGGATGGATAGTCTCTGCTTCCTCCTTTACCCTGTAGTCTATCTTCAACATATCACCTCCTACTACTCTCATTCTTGCTCAATGCCTGTGAGCCATATTAATTTTTCTGTTATTCTCAGAATAAGCCAGGCATAAACCAGGATTTCTGCCTCGACCTTTCCCCCTTCCCCTAGATGCCTGCATAGCACATCCTCCGGCTGGATGTTGTTCATATTTACAAAATTATTATGCAGAAAGGGAGATACAATAATTCTCTAAAGAAAAGATGACTGGAATACATAGTATAAGGATGTTTCATTTAGCTAATAGGAATGAGAAGTAAAGACAAAAAAAGCAAATAGTAGCTATGTAAAAAAAAAAATCCAGAAAAAAGAATATCCTATCATACCCTCTTTAATTAGAGGACATAGCCTTACTGGAAGTGGACATAAGGAGTTTTGCTGAGTGATCTTGCTGGTATTAATACTTGAGTCATGTATCTTTCTACTCTCATATTCCATGATTTCCATGTACACATTTAATAGTTTAGATTTCCATGAAACATTCCATTTTGATACAGAATGAACTAGTAACATAAATGTTAATATCCCCCTACTAAGTGTTCTATTTATAGCATCCTAGGTGTGTCCTTATAGGCAAAGTATGTACTGACCATTGATGTAAATATGTTGGACTTCACATTGTATTTATTATTTTTAGTTAATCAGCTTTCATTTGACATTAGCCTCAAGGAGTTTATTTTGGTCCAGGAGAAGATTCCTCATTCCTCATCAATTTAGTGACTTATTAGTGTCTACTGACATGGCATGGCCCACCTGTGGTAACTCCCAAAGCAAAAACACCTCTGTAGGAACCTGCGTGTGCAGCCACCTACCAGTGCCTTCTGCCTTACTATTCTCCATAATGTGTTTCCATTTCAAAATGTCACCAGATGCAAGGAAAATCTCCAGACAGAGTCCCTACACTCATCAAAGAACGTCAGACTGGCATACATGTATATTCTCTTGAATTTATGATCCCATAAAAAAATGACACTCTGAAGTTATATGTATGGTCTGACCAACAGTGCCTTAACTTTTCATATGGAATATAATAGGGCAGAGAAGGAGGTCAAATCAAAAGGACACAAAACATTTCAGATTTTACATATAACGGTTATTCCATCCAGTTATTCAAAGAGATTGGTTTCTTTTTTTTCGTCTCCCTCCTAGCTGTATATTATGAACAGCTTTAAGCAAATCTTTCTGCTACTTAAAAGCCTGTTTTATATAAATAGTCTAGATGCATGCTTTCGTCACACAACTATTTGAGAAGTTCAGAAAAAGAACATTTTATTCCTTCAAGGAGGCATGCATGAGAACATTATTTGAGTGCCCCCTACTTATTAATACAAACTATTTCACTAAGTTTGTAAAAGGATATGACAATTTCTCAAATATGTCAAATATTTCAAACCATGTTACAAAACAGAACTTTAGTGACATCCTTTGTAAAAATGTAGAAAGTTGCAAATTCACAGAAAAATTCACAGAATACATAATACATAAGAGATACATAAGAGAAAAAGAACTATTTGGCCAGTAGAACTGGAGAAGGCTTCAGAAAGGGGGTTATTTCACTGTTATTGGAAACTCCTACTTATGAGCTTTTGCAAACTATGATCTGAACACTTTAGCAAAGAATGATTTCTCACCCAGAATAACCACAACTTGTGTTGTATAAAACATATTTGAAGAAAATCAAAATGAAATGCAGGCAGGAAGAGAAACTGGGGTGCTAATATGTAAAATTCTAAAGCACTATTTTGAAACACATTTCTTATATTAGCAGGTCACTGAAAAGGAATCTAGCATCCTGGCCTTGCTGGCAGTAACCCAGGCATAGTTCGAAACATCACCCTTGCTGAATTAGCCACCAAATACCCATCCCAGACTCCAGATCCGGAAGAGTGCTGGGAAGGCTCAGAAAGGTGAGGCTCGCCCTGTGCCCATTGGCTAACTCTGCAATTTAGGCCTTTTCCTGGACTGAATACTTAAAGAAGATGACTCCTTAGTTTCTCCACTGAAAAGTTACGTAATATAATAAAAATCACTTAATGTCAAGTGCCATTCAAGTTAAATACAAATAACAAAAACAAACAACAACAACAAAAAAATAGGACTAAGTAAACCTGAGGATTGGGGGAAATTCTTGGAATTGTTAAGGATGCTGTACTTTGCGTTTCCACACATTCCCTTCAGTGTAGTCGAGGATTACTGTAGCATACACTCCAGGTCATGGAATAGTCTAGAAATAACTCTGCACTTAGAGTAAAGACCCCTAAGTTCAAATTTCATCTCTGTCACTAATTAATCATAAGCTTCTGGAAAAGTCACTTAACTTTCATACTCCTTAGTTCCATTAGTATTCAAAAGGAGGGAGGTTGATGAAGTATTAATAGCTTCTCTGGCTTCATCATGCTTTATTATTTTTGAGGTAGCAAAAACATTCCAGTGTTCTGGAATGATACTCAGCATAGTTATGTGTAAAATCAATAGTAATTGAAGACTTGGGTTGAGAACTCAATAATCCTCTAGAATATTATAAAAGAAAGAGAAATACAAAAAGGGCATTAAAAAGGAAGTAATGATTAGCAGAAATTTCTGGCAACAGACAAGAAGAAAAGACTGGTTTGAAGAAGCATGGAGAATTGAGGGAAAAGATTCCTGGCCTTTTCTGTTGCTATAGACTCAGGACACGGTATATCTAGTTTTTGGTTTATTTTTCATTGTAAGAGCCAGTGTGTATTTGAGAACAAAGAGTTAACTCAGTACAACTGAAAGTGTGTTGCGGCAATCTTAATATAATACCAAGCAGTATAAAGAAGGATATTGTTTAGAATTAGGAAAATTGTGGGCCCTGAACCAATGCGACAGGGGAGGAGACCACGTGTGAACCAGACATTTCAGTTTAGTAAGCTGGAATTTCACCCAACTGGAAATGTCGATGAATGACTGTTATTAAACAATGATGTCAGAGGATAAATTTGGAAACATATTAACAAATTGGATCAAATCTCAGACTAGAAGTACTTCTTTCTCTGAACCTTTTAAACTTGTGATAGAGTAGTGATCTGTTAGATATTTAACACTTAACCAGTATTTCTTAAGTTTTGAAGGTCATCAGCAAGGTTCTCAGAGACATTCTTTGGTAGTCGGTGATCACCAGTTTCTCAGATTCAGCCAAGAACAGGAAACTACTTCAGGGAACAGAATGAGTCACATAAAGTATGGTCCTCAGTGGACTTCACACAGCCACCAACAAGCAACCCCATTTTACAAGAAGTGCCTTAAAATCCCCAGATTCAAAATATTCTAAGGAAAGGAACATATTAAGGGCCAGTGGCCTATATTACTTATTTTGCACTAGACAGAGGCCAAGGCCTATCACTAATTCTTTAATGGATATTCAAATATTGTTAAGGGAAGATTTTTACAAGCTGTTCTAAATGCCAAAATTGTTAGTAGCCAGTAACAGTGTTCTTCTGGCTTCACAGTGAATTTATTCTTTCAAATAATGAACATTAAGTTCATATTTTAAAGACAAAATCCAAACAACCACCACATAAAAAGACAGATTTTTAAATAAATTCAATAGTTCTGAGCCGTTTGCATCTTGTGGACTCAGTAACAGCAAAAGAAAGGAATTCTTCGAGATGAATGAGTTACAGAAAGCAAGTTCTAGTCACAGATAACGCAGGCAATCATTGCACACAGGCTAATGAAAAGAAGAAACTGCTCTTGCAAACTGATGTACGCAAAGTAGAAGGTATAGTAAGTCCCTGCCTGTTCACAATAAAAATATTTACTGTAGGCTGCTCATCAGAAAGAGACTTCCTAAAACTTAACACAAAGGCAGCCCCAGAAAAGAAAAGAAAAGTATTTCTACACAGCGCGATTGTGTGGTAACATATCCAGTTTTTCCCTTTTTTCATGGTGGATGACTTTGTTTAGACTTAACTTTCTAGACCCTGAAAATTACTTGGAAGAACTTTGGGAACAGCCCTTGCCCTTGGGAACTCTCTCAGATCGGGCTCTACATGAAGATTCAGACATAGGCAGATTTAAACATCGTATATTCATTACCTAAAACGTGAATTCAATGAATAGCGGACAAGACATTTCTTCTGTTTTGCAAATGAAGAAAAATCATCTGATCTATTTTTTAAATTCTTAACATGTGCCGGAGAAGTTTGTTTGTTTCTGAAACTTGCCTAAAGCAAGTAAAAATCATTTCAAAACCACTTTCCTTATCCCAAACGCAAAACGGATGGTCAGCGAAAGAATTGGAGCAACACACAGACCTCATCTCCAGACCTCCCTTAGCCACTGTATAATTTTGTAAAAATTCCTTAACTTCTATCAGCCTCAATTTCTCCATGGAAAATGGACTCATATGACAGGTCTTCTGGGGGGCAGGAGAGGGTATGTGTAAAACACTCAACACATTTCGAACATAGAGTTTGTACCTAAAAATGTTCACTAATAATGTAAATTATCTCCAGACGAAATGACAAGTCAGTTGTTTTCTAAGTCTCCCTCAGTATATGTATGGATATCCATCAAACCTCCTGTGAATACTCTTTCTTTAGAATCCAAATAGGAGAGCAAGTTAAGTCAACACAAGTGATTTCTCTTACAGTCATCTGCAAGGAATTCACTGTTAGAATAAGGAATTCACATAGCACTCCCCTTCCTAAGTATCCCATGCTATGGTTTGAACGTGTCCCTTCCAAAACTCAGGAATTGATAGTGACAATGTGACAAGAGGTGGGGCCTTTATGGGAGTTGATTAGACCATGAAGACTCATCGCTTATGAATGGGATTAAGGAACAGATGAAAGAGGCTTCATTCAGCTTTGAGCTGGCTTGATCTTCCTTTTTCAGCAGGTGAGGGAGGATGCAGCAAGAAAGCCTTCACCAGCCACTAGATGCCAGTCCCTTGATCTTGGACTTCCCAGGCTCCGGAGCTGTGAGAAAGAAGCAAGTTTCTATGGCTTACAAATTACCCCATCTGCGGCATTCTGTTATAGCCCCACACATGGACTGAGACATCCCACTACCGTTGGGAAATGAAAATACTAATTTTACAAAAAGATGGCATCTCCTGTTTAGATATTTGATAACAACAATAATAAAGAAAGATTTCAGGAGCAATGAAGATGGAAATATAGGGGGAAAAAAGCAAGAAGAGATACAAAACTACTACACAAATGTATATGTGGGATGTAACAATAAAAATCAGAAGGAGAACACTTTTTGTGCTGTGAAAATTTCACTACTGAAACACATCCAAGTTTGTACACCGTGTGACGATCAGTACAGGAGTAAGACTGAATGTTGGGCTGGCATACAGCTTATTCATTTATGCTAAGAGTCTTTTCCTTTTTGTCTGTATTTTCAGAAAAATACAGAGAATTTGTTCTCTCCACCCCACAAATCATATTTAGGCCAATAGACATGTATTTCCAAAATTATTATTCAGATTACTTGCATATAATAGGAAAATCCTTAAAATTCATTGATGTTGTTTCCAAGAGGTGTGAAAATCAATTTAAAATAAAAAGTAACCATTTAATATAGAAGATTGAATTGTATAGTTGACTCTTAAAGAGTATTTGAAGTGCAAGAAAGAGAAAAATGCTAAAGAAGCCATACTGACCAAAATCTAATAAATGCAAAATTATTTGTAAATTGAAATCTGTTTTATATTTGGATTTAAATCCTATCTGGAAAAAAAAAAACTATATTTTACCAACAGACTTTAAAAAAACCTGGATAGGCAGAGGAGAGTTAATGCATTTCTTAAAATATGGTCATTATTTATTTCAGGCTGATGTATAGGGAGCTTAAGAAAGTTAATAACTAGAAAAAACTTCATAAATTCTGGAAAATATGCAAATTAATAAAACAAATAAAATTTGTGCTGACCTCTAGGCCTAATGTTTAAAAATTAAGTTTCTAGATTTGCAGAAAGATGGATTTACTTGGAAATTCACTTCATTTCATTTTTTATAGTGTAGCTCACACTCTATTTCAATAATAAATACATCTGTATGCCTGGATTTTAAAGTTACAACTAATTATGCTATTTTTCATTATACTTTAAGATACTCTTTTCCCATAAATTCCATCCAGCATATATACTTGTTCTCAGATGGTAATTAAATTAATATTTGTTCCTAATTATTTTGAGTCTCTGTGATACCTTTGAAATTTGGTCATGTTCCATAGTTTGCGTAAAACGGAATCAGGAACTTCTACTTTGCAGGGTAGTTGTAGTAGGTAGAAAATGTCCCCACACCCATTCTGAAAGATACACATA
This sequence comes from Arctocebus calabarensis, assembly GCA_963573935.1. Taxonomy (NCBI): domain Eukaryota; kingdom Metazoa; phylum Chordata; class Mammalia; order Primates; family Lorisidae; genus Arctocebus; species Arctocebus calabarensis. The sequence goes on from CAUYON010048882.1 coordinate 69,086, forward strand.
AAGTCCCTGGGATTTGTAAATGTTAGTTTATTTGCAGATGTAACTAAGTTAGCATTGATGCCACACTGGAGCAGCATTTTTCCCTTCCGGGCCAGTGTTTTATTAGGTCAAGATAGAGCAAGAGACGTGTTTGTTATAGATGCTTCATGAGACCCTGTGTTCAAAACTAGCATAAGATAAACACAACTCACATGGAAGTTAATGTTCTAAGTATGGTCCAATGAGATTATCTTGGATTATCCAGGTTGATGAGAGAGATTGAGAGAGAGAAATCATTAAGAAATGGTTCCCATAAGTGTAGATGCTAGAAAAAGTCTGAAATTGTTAAGGTAGTGTGGCAAGACTTGGCAGGAGTATTATTTTACAGTGCTTGAGGCAGAATATTTCTTCTCCAGGAAACCTCAACTTTTGCTCTTAAGGCCTGTAGCTGATTGTATGAGGTCCACCCACATTATGGAAGGTAATTTGCTTTCTCTTAAATATTAAATCACATCTAAAAATCATATTCACAAAAACATGTAGACCAGTGTTTAGCCAAACAACTGAGCACCACAGCCCCAAGGTGACACATCCAATCCACTTTCCTAGGCCCTAACTCCAAAGACAAACGTCTTATGAGAGACACATAGACAAGAAGGCCACATAAGGACAAAGCAGTGAGGTGTGACCAAGAGTCAAGAAACCTGGTAATGACCAGAATACGACCCCAGAGGGAGTGCAGCTCTGAGGACACCTTGATTTCCGACATCTGGCCTCCTCCAGAACTATAATAGAACAAGTTTTAAGGCACTGTGCTTTTCAAAACACATGCAATTACTTATAGCAGCTAAAAGTAGAAAATTATTATCTGCCTCATATCAGACTATTACTTTTAGGCAACCAATCTAAATATTCTCTTTTATATTATTTTATTATATTATGATATGATGATACAACGTTTATCATTCCCTGTCGATTTTTCATAACTATGCCTAAAGTCTGACTAACCAACTTAATATTTGAAAACATTGAACACCTTGCACCTAGATTTGGTAACAAAATAATTTGATCAACAACTACAGATTGTTTAATACAGTATGCTATGAAAAGAAGAAAATCAGAAATGAAGGGCTGTATCTTGAACCATGACAGCAGTGGTGTAAAAGAATGGATATAAACAAGAGTGACTGTAAAGGAAGTTTCATGATAATTTATTACAGTTGCTTGCTACATGAAAGGAACAAAAAGAAATGATGAATCAAATATGACTAAGTCTTTGGGAATGGGTGATTAGGAAAACAAAGGTACATCCGCACAGGAAGGTGCAGAGGTGCCCTGTGCAGGCGTGAGCTAGGTCGGCAGGGGAAGGGGAAGGTTGAGAGGAGGGAGGGGAGACAGATACAGATCTGAGAAGTAAACATGAATGATGAAGACTTAAGTTTGGAGTATGTCGAACTTGAGGAGTTGGATAAACATCTTGGTATGAAAGTTTCATCAAGAGTTCCTGCTGAAGATAGAGAGAAAGCAGGTCAAGAATCATACATGATTGTATTGTTAGTCTTTTTATTTTTACATTAATAGGCATTAATCAAATATAAAGTTTTAATATGATTTTCTTAACCAGCTTGAAAATGAATTAAAATGTTACAAATAGGCTTGGCGCCTGTAGCTCAGGAGCCAGGGTGCCAGCCACATACACCAGAGCTGGCAGGTTTGAACCCAGCCTGGGCCTGCCGAACACTGATAACTACAACCAAAAAATAGCTGGGCATCATGGTGGGCACCTGTAGTCCCAGCTACTTGGGAGGCTGAGGCAAGTGAATTGCTTAAGCCCAAGAGTTTGAGGTTGCTGTGAGCTGCGATGCCATGGCACTCTACCGAGGGGGACATAGTGAGACTCTGTCTCAAAAGAAAAAAAAAAAGAAGAAAAAAAAAGTTACAAATAATAATCATATATTGAGCTATGCTGTTAATGATAAAAACAGGTATTATGGGGTCATACATAACATTTCCTCCTAAGGAAGGAAAGCAGTACATTATGTTTTCTGTATTATGGGGGGGGGCTATTTGTTTTTAAACTGAGTCACATAAAGTTGTGGTCCCCAGTCTCTGGGCTGCAGACTGGTGCTGGTTCCTGGCCTACAAGGAGCCAGGCTACACAGAAGGAGGTGAGCAGGCAGTGGGAAAAGCAAAGCCTCATCTGTATTTACAGCTGCTCCTCATCACCACCTCACCCCCTTAGCTCTACCTCCTGTCAGATCAGAAGCGGCAGTGGATTCCCACAGGAGCTCAAACCCTGTAATGTAAATTGTAAATTGTGCATGCACGGAATCTAGCTAGGTTCCATACTCCTTATGAGAATCTGACGCCTGCCCACCCCCATCACCCACGGAAAACTGTCTTCCGTGAAACTGGTCGCTGGTGCCAAAGAGGTTGGAAACCACCAATCTAAAGGAAAGAGAAATATTTTAGTTTCAGAAAAAGATACTAGGAAGAGGAATTATTATTTATTATTTAGTATAATTTACTGCATACATCATAATCATAAAATAGTTTTATAAGCAGCTTGAGAAATAATTTTTATATATTCTAAGAACTGTACCTTCTTCACAATTTCAGGTGGTTTCTTTTAAAGGTAATACTAATAATAAACACATATGGTGCTTCCTCTAGTAGTCATTCTTCTGTTTGCTTTCTGATTATTGACTCATGTAATCTTTTTAATAACCCCTTGAAGCTGATACTATTATTACTCCTACTTTATATGGAGCACACTGAGTCACAGTATAGTAAGAGTCTTGCCCAAGACCACACAGCTAATAAGGGATGAGTCAGGATTTTACCCATGATCGAAATTACTAAGCTTATACTACACTATGTATGGCATGCTAAAAATAACGCTCACATTTAATGTAGGATTATGTGATAGGTATGTAACTTACTGACATGGAAACTTTTGACATGACTTTTTTTACTGACATGGAAACAAACTGTAAAACAAGATCAATTTTGCTCTTCTACTAAGATGAGTGAAGATTCACTTTGGTCCATTTTGAAATCCATTTTCCTTAGTTACGGATTGTGTATTCATCAGTCCAACATTATCAAAGCACTTTAAGTGAAAAAGAGAGAGAGAGAAAGAGAAAGAGAGAGAGAGAGAGAGAGAGAGAGAGATCCTAAAGATGTAGACCACAATAAATGGAATGTTACCATTTTAACAAAAGGGCAGCACATCTTAAACCAAGGTGCATTCTGAGCTATCAGATTAGTGGCTTAGTCTTGAACCTCCCCCGCATCCCCCCACCACAGCTTTTAGTTTTGATGAACCAGAACTTTCTTTAACCAGCTGAGTCAGAAAACTTGCTTAAATGCCAACTCCATGCCATCAGATATTTTGTGGGTCAACAAATTGCATCCAACCTAGAGAAGTCATCTTGGACAGAATGAAATCACAGTTTGAGGTTCACAAGGCATGTCACACAAACTTCAATTCACTTCTTCTATCAAGAAGAGTCTTAACATGCACCAAATTCAGGCAACATTAATACCTAGAGGTTAATCAAGTGGGAGAATCAATTCTTATCTCCCTTCCAAATCTTATAACTAGAATCATTTTCATCAGACATTATGCCTCGATCTTGGTAACCAGTAGCCACAATGAGAACCCTGCAGACAGAGGGATGAAGGTGCCACACCACTGCCCTGCGTGAGCTCAGACATGGAATACATCATCTTGTCAAAATGCCCAGGCCTCAGTGGCACCGCGCCTGGAAAATTGAGTCCCTTCTCACCACAGTACTTTGGCGGCGGCTGCTGCTGCTGCTCTCCTGTTCAAATTATCCTTTGGGATGTTGACAGGACACACATACACACTGCTAGTGTGTCTGTGTCTTTTCATTTTCTGTCCTTAAAGACATCAATTGATTCTATGAAAATAATTAAGACGGCTCCTCTCAGTAATAGCTGAAGAAACACCCATGTCTCTTCTACAATTTCATCAGTACAAAAAGGCCAAGCACTTCAGATATTTTCCAGTTGTTCCCAACTCTTGTTTCTAAATCTATTCATTAATGAAAACCTCAGCTCACCAGGAAAAATGTGTGCTCTATGTTATTAATGGATATATTTAGTCATTATAACCACATATTATCAACTATGGAACAAAAAAAAAGATCTGTCTTTATAACACTTTTGCATAGTGACACATCCATAGCTAAAACAACATTTTTTTCCCTCAAGGGGAAAATTCGAAGACCTAGTGGCAGAGAAGAGGGTGTATCAAAAATACAGAATTGTTCCTCAAATTGTATCATGTAACTTATGTTCAAAACAATCGGTGAGAAATGGCTCAAGATGGGGGTCAGAGCCTAGGCCACACTTCATTTTTCTAACATAAATCCCTAAACATCAGATTATAGAGACAGAGGCAGACACACTCCCAATCAGAGTGTCCAGCAGTCCCCCATGAGCACACGCATGCGTGCACACCCACACACGGAGCAGGGTGTGAGAAGGAGATACCATGCTCTCCTACAGCCATCCTCAGCCCCGTTAGAGTGGGAAACCCTTCAGGAGGCAGGCTACAATCACAAAACCTCCACACTTAGAAGACAAACTGCTACTGCATGCTACTCAAAAATACAGTTGTTGGGGCTCAGAAATCAACACGCTCAAATACAGCACTTTGTATATGCTAAAATGTGGCTCAAACTTTCTCTGACCTTCCCAACCACTGTGTCTCCCAAAACTTAAGATAAAGTGGTTCCCTGAAGTTCCCTTGTCTGCCTGAAGTCTGGACCTACTGAAGAAGAAACATTGTCCTCTTGTCCCTTCCCTGAGTTTTCATCAACTAAACCCATATTGCAGGAAGGAACACTAAAGACTGTCATCATACCTGGACAGACTCTTATCAGAAACCATTATCAGCTGTGCAGGTCCAAGAGACTTTGTCCCAGATCACTGTATGCTCTTGAAACCCATTGAATTCTCCTTAGTCATCATTTATTGCTCTTCAACAGAATTCCTCTCCTACCCACTCTCATACCGTGCTTTGTCAATAACCAAGCTCTCATTCTTCCTGTAACCTTCCCCACCTGACTAGGGGATTGCGTCTTCATGCTGAAGGCTCCCGTGGCATGTAAAGCTATGATCAAATAAATTTGTATGCCTTTTCTTCAAGCGATCTGCCCTTTGTGAGCAGATTTTTTAGTAAAACTTCTGAGGGCAAAGGGGAAGCTTTTCCCTTCACAGTCCGGGGAGTCTGGACATCATATTCTACTATATCATGAGACTTTTTCCTGAGCTAACAAGGAATCTCAGTTCCAAAGGTTAGCACACAGACATGCGGGGAAATCTAATGCCACAAAAGCAGATAACAAATATTAATATAGACAAAAAAGTTAACAAAAGAAACTTCTCAAGAATTTAGATCAAGTGTAATTAATATCATCGGGGAAATAAGAGAGGATGACATCCATAACAAAGAATCAATTAATTTTCAGAGAAATGACAAAAATGATCATTGACATTTAAATCACAATAAATGGGCTGAGTAAGAGAATGGGAATAGCTAAAGAACAAACAAGAAAATTGAGCCAAGAACTTCTCCCAGAAGCAGTCAAAAATACCAACACAACAAAGGAAAGGAAAGTCAAGGGACGTGAAGGACTGATTCCAATATTTGACAACAGGTTTTCCAGAAAGAGAATAAGAGAATGAAGCACAAGAATGAGTGAAGCAATAAGAGAACAGAATGTCCCCAAAGTAAGAAAAGTTTTATGTATATTTAGAAGTCCCCATGAATGCTGGGTAGATGAGTGAAATTGACGTATCCTGACACCTCATCAGGAACATTCCAGATTTATGAGACATTAATATTTCATTTTTGGCCACCGGAAAATTAATGTAACTAAAACGCACTATACCTGAAACTGAGCTCACCTGATCTGAACAGATTCTGTTAATTTCCTTATTCCCATCATTAATACTAATATTTTTCCAACGACACAGGCTGTAAATGCAATTCCTTATTTAGCTTTTCCCTTTGCTGGTCACATTAACATTATTTTTCTACTTTGGCAGACACATAGTAAGCCCAGCCTTCCAAATAGGAAATGAAGGATTGTCATGGGACTAAGGCCCTATCTGTGGCTCCCAGGAGCAGAGACATGAGGAATGGCCATCACATGAACGGATTCAGTCTTACTCTCTGGAATCCTATTGTTCTGCTTACTTGGGCTTCCCACCTCCAACTCACCAATCCCTACCCCTCATTCTTTGCAGCTTTCTGCATAGAACTGTAGTTCATTCTTACTACTCTGAGTGTCTGTAACTCATTTTGGTCCTGACTTGAACTCTGCCTTCATTGCCTGTATTATCTACTTGTTACTTAAAATCTATTACATCCATTTATTTAGGTCTCTCTTTTGGGAGACCAAGTCTATAAAAAGTAGCTATGTCCTATTACAACAAACTCTTTTTAATTGTTTAATTTAGTGAGAGTGTCCCCATATGGGAAATACATAAATTGCTGCATTGTGTGTAATTGTTAGGGTAATGCCTTCCTCAGAACTTATTATCATTATACAAATGACTCAAAAGTTGTTCATGCATTTTCTACCCAATTCAGTCCTTGTTTGCTATCTTTCATTATTATTAAAAAAATAATTCATTATATTTCGTTATTTTATATTGTTTACTTATTATGAATGACAGTTGTTTGTTTGTTTGTTTTTGTCTTTTCCAGGCATCCTTTTCTTAGTACTGGAGCCTTTTCCCAGTCTTTAAAGTAATTGAGTCCATTCTTCTCAATCTTATGTAGCATTGAGTAAATTTAAGTGCTTCATCTTTTCCATTTGTAAAGTAGGGGCAGAAAGGAGAAACCAAAGTCTATGGATATTAGTTGATTACAGTATTTAAATAGTACTAGAAAACAAAAGTCTAGAAAACAGAAATCTCCCAAGTTTGGTTTCAGCACTTATTTATTAGACAAAAGTCTTTCTGGTTTTTTCCCCCTGAATAAAATTCCTGTTTCTTTTCTGTCACAGCAAGGGGGGAGCTGACAAAATAGAAATCGTTATTATAGATTGTATACTGTTATGACCAGTGCTATCTAACCAATGTTTTGCCACACTATATTTCTTAGCAAAATACTTTTATGGGTGATGATTCCAAAAGGAAAAAAAACCAAAAAGTCCACAATGTCTATTATATAGTTAGTAGTCACACAGTTAACAGATGAGAGGGTGTCTGCTCAACGCAGCCCCCCACTTGCTCTGGGAACCACACCTCGTGGTGGTGTGAACCCACAGGAGCCCTGACTGAGTGTGAACCGCTCAGGACTCCTCCCTGGGAGATCATGGGATGGGCTCCTGAGCCCCGCGTGGCTGATCGTCTGTCTGTCTCTCTCTCCCTGAAGGAGGGGTTGGGTGAGAGGGAGTCAGTACCTCTGTCTATGGGGCTACATCATGCAGAGCAGGAGCTGTGGGAGTGACCATCTATGCAGTGTGGACTGAGACTCGGGAAAGCTCATCTGCAGAGAGAAAGAAAAGAATGATGCAGACACGTGGGAGAAACAGAGAGCGGGCAAAGTAGAGCTCTCGGTTTGTTCTGGCCTAACCCTTTTAATATTATACATTTCACTTTTGTATTCAAAGCGAGGGTTTTGTTTTCTTTTTCTTAAAAAAGTCTTTTTTTTTTTTGAGACAGAGTCTCACTTTGTCACCCTCGGTGGAGTGCCCTGGTGTCATAGCTCACAGCAACCTCAGACTCTTGGGCTCAAGCGATTCTCTTGCCTCAGACTCTCAAGTAGCTGGGACTACAGGCACCTGCCACAACGCCCGTCTACTTTTAGAGACAGGGTCTCTCTCTGGCTCAGGTTGGTCTCGAACTCGTGAGCTCAGGCAATCCACTCACCTCAGCCTCCCAAGTGCTGGGATTTCAGGGGTGAGCCATCACGCCCAGTCCATTCTTAAAAAATCTTAACGCAAAGATTCGTCACTCCCATTTCTACCCCAAATGTGTTCTTTCACCTCAATGAACTGCATCTACTTTATACTGACTTTCACCTCTTCTGGTAACACAACCCTACATCCAATTTATAAATTCATTCACAATTTGCCACGCCTTGCTTATCCCCTTATCTCCCCTTATCTTCCTGAGAATGTTTCATCAGTTCACATTTTATCTGCCCTGGTCTTTGTTCCCTGAATATGCCTTAAAAGTTATCTCTAAGTTTGCTCATAAGTTTGTTCTTTGCTTCAAAGGCTTGATTCTGGCCTATCACTCCAGGTAGACAAACTCGCCCTCCTCGCAGAAAATGTCCCTGTCCCATCCTCAGGAATTTATGATATGCTGTGATAGTTTTCTAGAACATTCTTTGGGTTCTATTATACACATCCACAAGTGGCAGTTTTCTCCCCTGGTGTGTAAAAACTTGATTGTGTGGTGAGCACTGTGGCCTCACTGCATACTCACAATCAGTGTGACATGTTTCTTTTCTTCTCAAAAATGTCTTTTGCTTAGATTAAGAAGAAATAGAAAAAATAAAAATTAGTAGGACCCAGTAGACAGATGTACAGTCTCTGAAGAACATTAGTTTCTTTTTAAAAAGTTCTTCTATAGTGATTTTACATTATATTCTTTACATTTTACTTATAATAGCAACAAAAAAACATATTTTTACCCTAAAAACAAACCTAAACATAAAATTACACAAAATATAATATGAAATCTCCTCTAACGCACCTCCCCAACCACTCCTTTCCATAGAGGTGACTCCCGTGAGAGATGTTTATATACATTTTTCCCTATCGTTTACTAAGGATTTACTTCTAAATATAAATGTTTTTATTTTGTTAACAAAAATAGGTTAATACTTTATTTTTTTAATTTCAAAATATCAGATGAAAGGTACAAATGTTTTTGTTACATAGAAACACTGTACAATCTGAAGTCAGGGCTTTGATAAAATGACCTCTTCAAAATATCAAGGGGTACAAATGTTTTTGTTACATAGAAACACTGTATAATCTGAAGTCAGGTCTTTGATAGAATGATCTCTTTTCTTTGGAGTAGATACCCAGTAGTGGGATTGTTAGATCAAATGGTAGATCTACTTTTAGCTATTTGAGGAATTGCCATGTTTTGATAGGGTTGTTCTAGCTTGTTATCCCATCAACAGTGTATAAGCATTCCTTTTTATAGGCATCCACACCAGCATCTATGGTTTTCTTTTTGATAATGGCCATTCTGACAGGAATAGGTTTCTCATTATGGTTTTCATTTGCAATTCTATGACGATGAGTGATGGCGAACATTTTTTCATATGTTTGTTGGCCCTTTGTTTACCTTCTTTTGAAAAATTTCTGTTCGTGTCTTTTGCCCATTTTTGGATGAGGTTGTTTATTTTTTTCTTGCTGATTTGTTTGAGTTCTTTGTAGACTCTGGATATTAGTCCTTCGTCAGATACATAATTTGTGAATAGTTTCTGCTTTTTGTAGGTTTTCTGTTTACTCTGCTGGTTATTTCCTTTACAGTGCAGAAGTTTTTTTAATTAAATGCCATTTATATTTGCTTGTTGCTTTGGCCTCTTAGTCATAAATGTTTTGCCTAGGTCTATATTAGTTAAAAATGTTTCTATTTAATATATGTTTTATCTTTCTATGACTGTATGTAAAACATAAATATATCATATTTTTATAATAGCTGCATTACTGTACAAAGATGAATGTATACCAATTAACACAACCATTAACTCATTGATGGCCAGTAACAACAATACCACAGGGATAAAAGATACAGTGTGGTGTTTAATTTGTAAGCTGAGCATGGTGACAGTTCCACTGGTTGGTTTTCCTCAAACATCGATGAATCTTGCTCGCCAATGTGTATCTGCAGATGAGTGTCTATATGGAAGGTGAGTACATAATTCCACGGGCCTAGTGTGAATTCTTATTCCCTTTATGGTTAAAATGTGTTCTTATCTAGAACTTGAACCCAGCTCTGTGTGATACCCATGTGCCCATGTTCTTTTCATTTTATCAGGTTTCAAGTTTTAAAACATAACACTTTGTTTGTGAATGTTAGTGTTTATTAAATCATTTGTAAAGGGTAAAATTATATCTACACTTAGCTATTATTGTAGAATGCTAATTAAAATTCTTTGTTTAGAAATTGTTGGCATTTTTTAAAAAGCAGTTGATTCAAGTCCAATTTTATAATGTAACAATACATTTCCATTCTCTGTGTAGCTATAACACTATGCCTTCCTCTCGGTGATAGGTGGTGTCGCGTATGAGTGCTCCTTTTTGATGTACTGTTTGGAGATACCATACATGAAATTTAAATTACTTTTAAACAGGTAAAGATAACCAACGAAAACTAATCTGAATTATTCCCACAAAACCTTTAACAGAAGATACAGAAGACACTGGACATGGGACTGCCAGGATTTTTATAACACTCAGAGGAATGCACTGGTCAAAAGAACAGCACGTAAGTGAAATGCTGTTGTAATTTCACGTGTATTAATCTATATGGAAGAAACAGATAAAAGTTGACAACTGCAGATCACTTAGTTCTAGCACTTTGGTTCTAGCATTCAAATATTAAGGAGATAAGCCTTGTAATTCACAACTGCAAATGTTTCTCAAAGGTATCCTGAAAGTGTTGAAGAAACAGTCTTTAGACACAAGATTCTATTGTAAAGCCCCTTGGCAAGGCATCCAAATAAAGACAAACCATGGAGAAATTTTTTTGTCCAACTAAGAGAGCAAAATGCCAACTGCGTTACTGCCCCATTGTGCTAACCACGCCGAGCAGAAGAGCCTTATTTCCTCCTGTCTGTAAATTGCTAAGGAAGAGCTATGGTTATTGACAATCTCAGAAGAACATGGAAGGATAAGGCAGGAAATGTTTTATCGCTGATTGCCGAATGTGGAAGAGAACCATCAATTATGCAGTAATTAATGAGTTCATCGAACAGCATTTTATCGTGACCTTTATAAAGCTCATCCTAGTGGAGAATTTTATTTTCGCACTTTATCCATGAGCAAGCTTACCCTGTTACTCGGGTAGTTGATAACCCTTCTTTCAAATAAAAAATATATAGATTCAGTATCCAACCAAACATCTGTAAAGGTTTTTCCCAGATGCCTCATTAGACTCCCTAATTTTGAAAAGCTGCTACATGGTGGCTTTTGGCTTTGGGCAACATGCACTGGAACATCTGAGAATGATTTCTTGTTCTTTTTCATGGCATGCACCAGCTATCTGTAGGCAAAACGTAAGGGGACACAGCTTTAACAAATTATTTTCTTTCAAAAGAGAAACCCTGTACTATACAAGCATGTTCCCAGATGACATAAAGAGAAACTTCTCTCTCTCTGTCAATGAAATAATTCTAAAAATGACTTGTTGATGTGATAATTCCTTGGCATGATAATTTCAATAATAAAAGCCAAATTCTCGACTCTCATAAAATAATTGTCATACTTTATTTTTTATTTAGAAACTCTACATCAGTTCTCAAGTGAGAGCTTAGAAACATATTTATATAACTCTGACTTACAGCCAAATTATGAATAATGCCAAGTATCTAACCACTATCCTACATCTTATGCCCTTTGGGGAAAAATCCAAGGCCTAACAAGGGAGTTTTACTCACTTTCTAAATCTTTTGTTTCTTTGTTTTTTTTGTAGTGTCAACATTTGAAATTCACCCTGCTACCAATTTTAAAAAATGTAATGCACAGTTATTAACTAGAGTCACTATGATGTGCATCTTATAAAACTCATTCCTCCTATACAACTGAAAATCCGTATTCTTAGACAATACCTCCCCATTACTCCAAGCCTCAGCACCTGCTGAGGTGGAAACCACCAATCTGCTCTCTATATTATTATTGTTATTATTTTTAGTACTGAAATTTTTTTTTATTAAATCATAGCTGTGTACATTAGTGCAATCATGGGGTACAGTGTGCGGGCTTCATATATAATCTGAAATATTTTCCATCCAACTGTTTGACATAACCTTCATGGGATTTTCTTATTTATTTCAACCCACGAATGGATTAATAAATTGTGGTGCATGTATACCATGGACTATTATGCAGCCTTAAAGAAAGAGGAGACTTTACCTCTTTCATGTTTACATGGATGGAGCTGGAACATATTTCTTCTTAGCGAAGTATCTCAAGAATGGAAGAAAAAGTATTCGTACTCAGCCCTACTATGAAGCTAATTTATAGCTTTCATATGAAGGCTATAACCCAATTATAGCATAAGAATATGGCAAAGGAGCAAGGGAGGGAAGGGAAGGGGAAGATGGGTGGAGAGAGGGTAAATGGTGGAATCACACTTACGGTGCATCTTAGAAGGGTACAGGTGAAACTTACTAAATGCTCTCTGTATTCTTAACACCCATCCTCACTATCTCACTCACACATTGTAAACGGATTGTGGAAAGAAAAGAATTTGTGCAAAAGGTAAATAACAACAGTAAAGAAAAGGAAGAGAAGAGATGTAGAGGAGACATAGGAGGGAGGGAGAGAGAGAGTGAGAGCAATGTGCCAGATGCCAGAGTAGCACCCACAGATCTGGAAGTCGTTTGTTTCCCAGGTGAAGACAGGAGCACATTTAGAGACCTGCAGACACCCAGCTCCATCCATCCAATGCTGCCTCTTTTTCGAGCTGCACTCCGTAGTATGATTTAATGAGACACAAAAAGAAGACTTGCACCTGCTGTCATACTTATACAAAAAGAGTAATTATTTTTTCAAAGACATGCACTGAAAACCATAGTTTCATATTAGAAAACGATAAAAGGATAAGAAATTATAAAATATATTTAAAAAACTCATTGGGGAGTAGAAATATACATCAGGGAGGAGCTATTTCACTGTATAATTTTTTTAAAAGCCCTCTTACCTTTGTTTTGGATGGGGGAAGTTTGACACTTATTACAATATTAAAAATAATAAATTAAATTAAAGTAGGCCCTACACGAACTGATGATAATGATAAGAATTGGACCGATTGAGTTAAATGGGGGAGAAAAGCATCCTCAGAGACTTTACCGCTGCACATATATATTAACGCACACTCTGTTCTGTACAATGTATTAATTTTCTTTTCTTCCCTTTAATTTTAATTGCTTTTCCCTCTTTCTTCTTATTTCCTTCCTTTTCAGTCACGAAGGTGCAAAGGAGGTAAGCCATACTTTATTTGCACTTAAAAAGAAAGAAAATAAATGAACACTCCTAAGAAAGATTTACAAAGTTAAAATAAAAACATGACAATATATTCTGTTTAGTAATTGTAAGAAAAGAGATGTTATATTAAAAGTTGAATTGACAAACTAAGTTAAGACATACAGTCACATATATTCATATACTTCAATGGTAGAGTCCTTTTATTTTATTTTATTAGATAACAACAACAGAAAAGCGGTGAAAATATATTATTCTTTATTTCCTGGTTCCTGTGGTTCAGATGGAATTAGCTATTACTGCTTTGGCATTAACAAGAGTTTACTATGATGTTGTTACTGGGGGGTTTAGAACATGTAATTTGTGTAAGTATGTCTTCTATGTACTTTATTCATCTCGGCTAGTAAATTACACTCAACGGAATTTTCTCATTAACAGAGGAGAAATCTGGCCTAGGACAAGTCTGACTGATAAGGGATTATGATGGTTCTGGGTAGTCAATATATTTTGGCTAAAATATTTTGTAAAACAGTTCTTCCCTAAAATGTGGTATTTAACCTATAAATTGGTCAGGGTCTATTTGTAAGATCTGGTGGTTGGGGACCCCTGCATGCTTTATTTTGATGTCTTACTGAGAGCTCACCTAGTACTTTATACATAGTGGGTGAAAAATAAATGTTTGCTGGATGAATGAATTTACTATAATTTGAATTAAATCGAATTTACTATAATTCCTAAAAGCAGTTAAAATCTTCAGGGAGAAACATCAGATATTATGTGAGAGGAGCTCAAGTCATTTCAATACATTCTTGAATATGAACACAGTTTATAGAGGTCAAAGACAAAAACTGAAAATATTTCCTCTTATATTTTTGTTAGTCCAAGATTTCTACAAGATTAATCTTGAAGCTTGTCAATTATACTTTTAAATTTGACTTACTTATTCTTATTGTATTTATAGAAGACCTGGGAATAAATTTAGTCAGTAAAGTAGGATAGAGTTTGGCACACCGAGATAGGAGGATAGGAGAAACAATATACTATCTTAAATTTTTAATTAATTTAACAATTAATTTTAAGAAATTTTATAATTAATGTATTAATTTAATAATTAATTTAAAATACAATCACTTCCAAACAGATAATGACCAAATATACTAAAATTTTAATTAATTTGTTGCCATTTAAGGTACACAATAATACATTTTAAAATCAAAATTCTTATGTTAATCAGAGGTATCTGTAAAAATTATTGATTGATGCTTAGAAGTTCGTTGATTGAAGTGGTCTGCTCTGACACCCTTACCCCAAGGTTAACTTCACTGCTGTTCCAACATACATGATTAGGATAACTGACAGCTGACTGCATCTTTTCCAACATGGTAAACTCATTAAAGGCAGGAAATATGTCATATTTAATATTATCTCTGTGAGTATAGCTTCCCTTAAAGTAGCTATTTAAATGATATATGGGATAATCATAAGATTAAATCTATTAGCCTACAAGTTAAAAGTCAAAACCAAACTATGGTGAAAAATGTCAAGTTTTGAAGCACCTCAATAACTAGCTAGTTGTTCTTTCATAATGACATTCCTTCCAGCTAGTCCTTCAAACTTAACCCTCTCTTTAAGAACAGCATAGCCCACACAGCATTTGGTTATAAGCCAGTCTAATTTTCATAATAGATAATGAAGTTCACCTGCATATGTATTCTTGTTAAAATTTAACAAGGTTAGGACATAAGAAATCCAAGTTCCAAATGCAATGACACTTCTTAAATGCAGTGTGTAATAATAAAGTGGCCTTCCAAGGCCAGTACTTTTTTCCCTTTTCCATGGTAGTTTTGAGAATGTGGATATCATGATATGAGTTTTAATAGTTGCTTACTATGACTGAGCATTGCTAGCCTTAGTGGAGTTAAGACAAAATTGACAGAAAAGTGGACGAAAGACACAATACATGATACAAGGCTGTCAAGAGTTTGGCACACCGAGATACTCAATGAAAATCCATTCCCATTGCTCCTCTCTGCCATTGAGAACAGGGAACACACCAGAGAAATCAGGGTTGAAGCAAACCACCACAGGGGTGAGAGCATTTCTGCTCCTGCACAAGCACAGGTTATTCATATTTGCTGATAACTCCTCAAAGCACTCAAACTAGACCTCCCATTTGATACTGCAATCCCATTCCTGGGCATCTACTCTGAAGAAAAAAAAAAATCATTTCATCATAAGGACATTTGCACTAGACTGTTTATCACAGCTCAATTTACAATCGCCAAAATGTGGAAACAAACCTAAATGTCCAGCAACCCAGGACTCGATTAACAAGCTGTGGTATGTGTATACCATGGAATATTATTTACCCGTAAAAAGATGGAGACTTGATATCTTTTGTATTAACCTGGAGGGAAGTGGAACACATTCTTCTTGGCAAAGCATCACAAGGATGGAGAAGCAAGA
>CAUYON010048886.1:0-97196 GCA_963573935.1 Arctocebus calabarensis
CACGTGAGTCTAGGCAGCCCTGGAGCGCAGGAGCAGTTTGCTCAGGGTTACACGTGAGTCTAGGCAGCCCTGGAGCGCAGGAGCAGTTTGCTCAGGGTTACACGTGAGTCTAGGCAGCCCTGGAGCGCAGGAGCAGTTTGCTCAGGGTTACACGTGAGTCTAGGCAGCCCTGGAGTGCAGGAACGGTTTGCTCAAGGTTACATGTGAGTCTAGGCAGCCCTGGAATACTGGAACAGTTTGCTCAGGGTTACATGTGAGTCTAGGCATCCCTGGAGTGCAGGAGCAGTTTGCTCAGGGTTACACATGAGGCAGCACCATTGCTGGTGCTCAGCCTGACATCAGGGTTCCTGGGCCAGACTAATGTCTCCTCCACAAGGGTTTGAAGATGTCGCCTAGTGTGAGCATGCTAGTCTTGCTCTCCCGAGGAAGCCAAAAGAGTGGCCATCTGGGTGATGTGAGCAGGAAGAGAGGGGGCAGGGTGCCCCCAGCACCCTGAGTGCTGAAGCCCTGGTGTGGTGTCCTGATAGGCAAGTGGACACGATGCTATTGAGAGCCCCAAGGGAGGTGAGGGGGACCATGATCTAGGTGCAGGTGGGGCAGGAGGTGAGAGTGGAGCCCCTGAAGTCAGACAGCCCTGGCTTTTAATCCCAGATTTGCAATCTTTGGCAAATTACCCCAATTCTTTCTGTCCCAGTTTCCTCATTTGTCAAATGGGGATGACAGTGTCTATGTCACAGGTTTGGTGTGAGTGTTTAATGATGTAACTCAGGTGAAGAATTTAGCATGGTCCCTGGTAAGTAGTGATTGCACAAATAGATAAGTACAGTGGTGCAACTCAGCCGGGGCTGAAGGCATGACTGGCCATTCCCTCTGCCCCTCTGCTCTGGGCAGCACAGAAAAGCCATTTGGGTGAGTGGTGTAGCTGCTCCAGGGGACGGAGATTGGAGTCCGCATTGGTCATCAGGATCATGTGGTGCCCTCTGGTGGGCTGAGAGGGACTTGGACACTTGGTGAGGGCAAAAGCAGGGTTGGTGGAGGGGGGATTTAGAGGTTTAGGGGGAGTATAGTTTGGGGACTGAGGGATTAAATTTTTGGAAATGCTGCACGAATCCAGGCATTTTTTACCAACCAGAGTCCTTATTGGGAAGTGGAATTCTCTGCACAGCATGAAAAGACTAGGCATTCTGAGAGCTGGGGCCACTTTCATAACTGGCTTTTTGCAATTTATAAAGCGCCTTCATTGTGATTATTGTCACCATCCTCTGAGGTCAGCAGGGTAGGGACAAGAAATGCCAGCTCATCGTTTAACATTGTCTGATCATGCCACCTGCTCTGGGCTCAGGTTTTTTCTTTCCCTGGGCCTTCCTGGTGGTCTGGCGCATGGTTCTATAGGCAGAGAGACAGCTCTGAATTGGCTTTACCATGTGGAAGTTGAGCCATCCCGGGTAGGTTATTGGACATCACCAAGCCTCAGTCTCATCATCATAAACTCGGGATAATTTTGTCACTATCATATAAAGTTCTCCTGAGGAGAAAGTGATAGGGCTCAAGTGAAGGATGGGCACAGTGCAGCCTCTATGAAAGACAGCTGCTGGCTGTCGGCTGTACATTTCGCTGCAGCCTCAGCTTGGTGGGCAGGGCTGCTGCAGGCCTCTCCCTGGACATGACAGCCCCTCTGTTCAGCCTGGAGGGAGCAGAGGAGAGGTGGGATTCAGAGTGCAGCCTGGCTCTGCTTCCTCCCACCTGTCTGCCTAGGGCTTGTCACTGTCTGGGTTTGTGTCCTCATCTGTAAGATCAAATCTTCCAACATCCCCCCTGCATACACTCCACCCTGTGTTCTGCCATTCCTTCTCAGGTCTTAAGGGATGTTGGCATAACCAGGGGAACATTGAGCTGTGGGTCACATGGTGGCAAGTCCTCAGGCACCTCTGTGAGGGAGGAAGAGCAGAAGCAGCAGGGTTCCGGTCCCAACACCCACCCAAAGGCCCACCCGAGCTTTCAGCTGTGGATGGGGTCACATGGCCTTCCAGTGGGCTTACATGGCCCTACAGGGCCAGGGCTTGGCCCAGCTTTTGGGCTTGCCCCTGATCAGAGATCTGGGCCCTGCAGGAGCAGGCACGGCCAGTCTCCAGAACTGCTTGGCACCCTGTGAAGAGGAGCAGATTGTCACTTGTCTGCTCTGAGCCTCTGCTTCCATATTTGTCCAGTAAAGGTGCTAGACAGCATAGTGGCTAAGATTCCTTCCACCTCTTACATTGTATAACTTGGGAAACTGAGACCCAGGAAGGTTCTACAAGTGCCTATCAGCATCAACATCCTCCTTAGCAAATAGCTAAAGGGACTTCACAGAGGCACCCAGCAAAAGCTTGACCTTCTCCTGCTGGCCAGTGAAGAGCCCACCTGGGCAGAGCACAGCCATAGGTACCCACAGAACAGGACACAGGGCCACACAACTCCAGGCTCTTTCTCAAGTTCATTCTTCACTTAGGGTCAGAGGGGACAGGAACCAGGTATAAGAGAAGCTCTGCCAATTCTCTGGGTCAAGGCCACTTGAGTGTCACATGTTCCTATTTGTTGCAGGTGGTAGACTTGGCAGCTTCCCCCAGGAAAATCAAGCAGGCACAAACCCACTGAGTCTCCTTCCTTCTGAGCTCCTCTGTGACCCCCCGATGAAGTTCTGTAGTGTATCAGGGGGAAGGGATTGGCCACATAAGTTAGGCTCCCATTTTTAAGATTTTTAATGAGGACACAAGACAAAGGTGGAGTTAGTGCTAAGAAGATTTTGCCATCCCCACTGGTAAACAAATATCTGCTGTTTTCCACCCCAGCCCCAGGTTAAAAGGCTGGGCTCTGAGAGTGGTGTGATTTGTGCAAGGTGCACCCCCTTTCCCCCAGCCTGTGCTCACTAGCAAAGCCTAGTTCTCTGGAATGCCAAGCCAATTTCACTTGCCACTGTAAAATGTGCTTACCTGTAAGTCTAGGTTACCTGAGCCCCAGTTAGTCCCACACCTGACAGCAGGTGGAAAAGGCTGCTCCTGTGGGAAGACTGATTAAGTTGGATTTCTCATGGACCCAACTCTAACTTCTTGCTTTTGCACTCTCCTCTCCACTCTCGGTAGGACGCCTCATCTAAGGAGCAGAAAATCCAAGGGCAGGTGGAGAGTCTAGGGGAACAGGACCGACCCATCAGACACCTGATCTTCAGCATTGCCCACGGCCCAGCCACACCCTGTGTAACTAAGCGGTGCCCACCATGTTTGCACTTTTAATGACTCTTACTTTAGCGTTTTGTTTTTGGTTTCATTTTTAAACACCAATATCTAATAACCACAGTGGGGAAAGGGAAGAAAGACTGTTTATTCTTTTTCTTATTGTTAAGTTTTTGATTTGCTACTGACAACTTTTAGGTTTTGGGGGGAAGGGAGGGTGTCGCTGGGGCTGAGAAGAAAGAGTTTATATACTGTACATAAATATATATGTAAATTGTATAGTTCTTTTGTACAGGTGTTGGCATTGCTGTTTGTTTGTTCCTCCCCTCTCCCTGCTGTGGGTTGCGGGCACTCTGGACACATGTGGTCCAGCTTTCTAGAACCAGGGACACTATCCCCAGCTTGCCTGATTCCATTTGGAGACTGATGCTTGTGTGCTTATAGAAGGGGAGCCCTGTGACTGTGGCTCCACCAGCTCTTTTTCGGTGGGATGACTGTGCTGCCTCAAGCCATTTATTGTCAACGTTGACAGGTCACATGGCCTTCTCCAGGGAGACTGAGTCAGGAAAGGTGGGAATTGCCCCTGGAGAGGGGGCAGTCCAGGTCTGTGAGTAGCCAGCACAGGCACCAGCCTTGCTTGGCCCATGTGTTTGTGGTATCCAGACCCCTGGGGACCCTGGGCCAGTGGGAGCACCAGTATCTTAGTGAACTCCTGGGCAGATTATCCACAAAGCATCTGCTTAGGTCAGTTTAAACATTTTCATCCATGTTTGGTATCAGCACTGTATACAGCATGAGGGGGAAGGTAAAGAAGAAAAAGACACACAGCAGGTTTTTTATTTTTGTTTTAGTACATGTTTCATATCTAAGCAATGGGGGGAGGAGGACAGAAAGCCTGCACCCAGGAGTGTGGCACCAACAAGAAAACTTAGAGGTGCCTGCAGACGCAGCTGTCTTAGCTCGAGGCAGACAGCTTTGGCCTCACCTCTCCTCCACGCCCACTGTTGTCCTCAGTAGTGTCATGGCTCTGAGGGTGGGTGGGGTTGGTCACCTTGTTGGTAATAGTATAGTTGTTCAATTGTTTTTCTTAACCCAATGCTTAGGTTCTTTCCCCTTAAATTCTATTCCCTTAAATTTTCTTGTGGTCTTCCAGCCATTAGGCCATTTCTAGACATGAAACTGATCTTGGATCGGCTATTTCTGCCTCCTGAGAATGGCAGAGTAATGGGCCAGCTGTGGGGAAGCCCAGACCTAGATTTCCAGAGGGGTTTTGCTGGGATGCCAGTGTGGGTGGCACAGCCTTGGGGTTAGCTACACAGTTTCCTTTGCCCAGGTGGTGTGCCCACCCTGGGGGCCTCCAGACAGACCGACAGTGACCCTTAGTGTCTCTTGCCATGAGCAGCTGCGCTGGCAGTGAGGGAGGTCAGGTAGCCCCTCACCGGTGCCCCTGCACGATTGCTCTGGGAAATCTGGCCTCATCTGGCATTCCATTCCAGTATCCCCTAAGTGCTTCCGCCTTGGCAGGCTGTGTATGGCATTCTGGGTCTGGAAAGCATTGACACCTTAGTGCTGCCCCATGGGAGGGGCATGGCCCTCTCAGGACGTGATCTGATGAGGTCTTTGGCTAGAGAAGGTCCCCAGTATCCTGGAGAAAGTCCTAAAGGTTGTCTTAGGGATGACTGGTGACCCCATCCTGACATGGTAAGGTAGAAAGGAAGCCCTTTCCCTTTGGCCCATACCAGAAAACGCAGTGTGCTGGCGCTAGATGGACCTTGCAGGAGACCCCAGCCCCATTTCCAGCCTGGAGGAAGCATGTGCATGGGGAGAAGTCACCTGCTGTAGCAGTCCAGACATTTTCCCTAACACCTGTGACGGCTGTGGTTTTCCTTTGTGAGGGAGGGAGGGAATCTTTTTGTAGCTTGTTTTATAAAAAAAATAAAAATGGATAAAACTTGGCGACTGTTGCCTCTTTCTTTGGGTGGCTTCCTCTGATGAAAAGTCTCTGTTTCCTAGCAGGTTTTGTCCCTGTGCAGTTAGTGACATACCTGGCAGGGAACCCAGCAGTGGCTGGATGGTACTGCACTCTCCATGCTCCTCCCTTCCCCCAGCCACACACCTGCCCCTAGGAGGCCCCCCCTTCCTCCCCCTCAGACATCACGGGAATGTAGGAAATGTTACTGGCAGAGCTTTGGGGGCAGAGTGGGGTGGGGGTGGGGAGCCCATTCCCTAGGCGCAGGCTGGTAGGAGTGGGTGCATTGGCCCCATCCAGATCACAAGCGCTGGGGCTAGGGTGCTGCTGTAGGTGGGCAGCAGACCCCCAGCAGGGATCATATGGTCTGTGCCCTGGCTTTGTGGTTTTGTTGGGTACATATTGTGGCTGCCAGAGGCTGCTGGTCTGGTTTGTGGAGCTGGAGGACCTCGGGACCAGGATTGGCAGCGGGGGTGGGGATCGCTAGATTTCTCCACTGTGACTGGCCTCTTTCTCTCTTGCCCACACCCTACGCTTAGCTGTCCCTGGAAATGACCCCCTCCCTTTGCCACACTCTGCCCCATTGTCCTTCACAGGTGAATGGGAGATAAACTCTCCTCCAACCTTTCCTTCCACTGGACTTTCCTGGTAAAGACGCTAAGGCCTGGAATGTGGTCACACAGACCCCTTCCTCATGGCTTCAGAAGAAAGGGCAGCACTCTGGCCACTCCCTGAGTTGCGCACACTGTGCTCACTGCATCTACCTGACCTGTCATGTGTAATACTCACCACAGCCTAGTGACACAGGCGTCTTTGTCCCTGTTTCCCAACTGTGGACTCAGACTCAGGATGGGGCCACCCAACTGGAACGGGCAGAGCAGGAGTCCTTTCAGATTTCCAGCTGCCCATTCTCCAGCTGCTTTCCTTGAGGGGATAGAACTGTAACCTCTCTCCTGCCCAGCTGGGACTCTGGGGATTGTGTTCAGCTCTGAGTGTATTTTTTTTTATTAGTGAAGTAAAGGGTTTTCTTAAAAACCACTGTTTTGCAGAAGCCTGTCGCAGCCTTCAGGGATTAGGCAAAAAGAACTAAGGAAGGCAGGACTTTGCTGGGAGATTTGAGGTTGACCTGCCCCCAGCAGAGAGACCTGAGCTCTCACCCTTGCTTGCTGGGCCAGCCTGCAGCCCTGCCCTGCCTTCCTCTGCTTTCACAAAGGATGGCGGCCAAGAGGCAAAGAAAAGTGCAAGGTACATTCATTCTGCTTCTCCCTCCATGTGAGGCTCCTACACTGTGCTGGGACTCCGCAAAGAAGGAGACAGGGACTTTTACAGTCGGGTATAGAGAGGTGAGCAGGGATTGGCTCCTGCAACAGCTCTCACCGCTTGTTCCCAACAGGATGGGGAGGGGGATAGGGAGCTGGCAGCATCAAGCCCCTTGTAGATTTAAAAAAAAAAAAAACCAAAAACAGCCAGGCCCTGCACCTAGCCATTTATTCCCCAGCTCCTGAGGACACACAAGGCCAGGTGTGCTTGCTAAGGAGGCTGAAGACCTTCTCAGGCATGCTGACCTTCTGGTCTGTGGTGTTTGGCTTTTTTCCACAGTACAGAAACTTAATCTTTTCACGCAGTCCCACAAATTCAAGCTCTCAACTCCAGGGCCTGGCTCACTACCACCCTTTGTGTGACTTTCATGAATTCACAAGGCAACAGGCTATGACCTTGGTTCTATGCCTGCTTATTCCTACCAACACCTGTGCTGGGTGTGTGTCACAGGTGTCCCTTGTCATTGTCAGATCTGAGTGGAGCATTCTGGCCAAATCCTTCTACTCTTCTGCGCCATCCCCACCCAACACCTTATCCACACAGCTTCTGCATCACGTCCCACCCCAGCCCACCGCTTTCCCCTTTCACAGGGTGCACCCTATGAAAGCTCTTTTGCCTGTGGCCTTCTTGTTGAAGTTGACACTGCTAAAGATAGATGATCCATAGGTAGCAACCCAGACTAGGCCTGTCTGCAAGCCCAGGGCAATCCTAATTATTCACATGCTCAGTGGTCACACCCACTGCATCCTTGGCTGTGGTCCCTCCCCAAGATGATAGACAGACTCATAAGAATCGTAACAAAGTTATGTTGTAACCTCAGTGGCTATATTCTGCAACATAGCCATTGTACATCACCTGGGTGTCACCCACAGCCCTGGCTAATGGAGGCTCCATCCTCCATGATAGTGGAGGCAGAACAAAGGGAGGTGGTTCTTAAAACTTCCATCTGGAAGTGACGTTTATTTGTCATTTGGCTAACATTGCAATGAGGACAGCAAATCCCATGGCTCTACCCAACTCAAAGGCAGCTGGTGAGTACCTAGAAATAGAATCAGAAATATATGGTGAACTTTTCTTTTCTATCTTGATTTAAAATTTGCAATTTTTATATTTTCTTCTAACAAGGAGGCTTTTACCATTTACTTGGTGCATTTTATGTGCATTACCTCTGATGGATCCGTCACATTTATGACCACTAAGGGGAATGCATGCCTTCCCCGGGGGTAGGGGCACTCCCCACCCTCCACTTGGAAACCACCTCTAGGTAGCTGAGGCCCTGTAGCCTCTGCAGAGGTGCTGCTGTCCCCACAGTCTGGACTTGAAGAGGGGAGGCCCAGGAGACACTGGGGGAGAGTGGTTTGTTGAGGAACCTCAGTGCCCTTTGGTGTACATGGGAAACTCCTGCAGGCTCCACCACTTTCAGCTCTCTGCCGCTGCATCATCCTTCCACTGTGGGGTGGAGCCCTTAATGACTGTCAGGCAGTTCCATAACTTCCTGATCACTTCAGTTACTCACAAGCTCAGTGCTGTCCGGCTACAGAACTTCGATCTCTAGCTGGGTTTAAGTCCTCTCCCCTCCCTGCCTGGCACAGTCTTGTGCTGGTACCCCTAATGCTTGCAGGGGAGCAGCAGAGACACAGCTCTGAGACGTTCCTCCTCCACTTTGTCCTGACCCAGCAATTCTGAGGCAATAAGTAAAGAGGAGGGAGAGGAAGATGATGAGGGCCTCTCCGAGTCACACTGGCCTTCCCAGGTGCAGGCCCTCATGTGCCTCATACCGTGCACATGTCCAGTCCCAGGGGCTTGATGTGGGCGGAACAGCCCCGGCTTGACCTCTTCCTTGCTGACCCACCCAATACACCCCATGTCCACTTTGTTCTAAAGACCCTGGCTTTGGTTCTGCACCTACAATGTGGTTATGGCTGGCTCCCTTCTGGGGTGTCCATTCACCCACGTGAAATCCACACTCCCTGGCCTTGCCACATGGTGAGGGTGCAGGCTGGCCCCCTCCTGGCCTCACATCTCTACCCACTTTCCTTCTCCCTTGCTTCAATAGGTGAAGGAGGCTACTGTATGTGTGTCCAGCAGGGAAATGAGATGCCAGGCCTGTTGGCCAGCTTGAGTCTCCAGGAACAATTGTCTCAGAGCCTCCCTGCTTTTTTTGACTTCAAGAGGAGAGGAGAGGAAGCAATCCACTGATTCTTGGTGATCTCTCTCCTTTCTCTTACCCTTCTTCTCTTACAGATTGGGATGAGGAGAGGGTGGCTAGCTGTGGCACTAATTCAATACCATATTAGTTATCCTTGGGTAGAGTGTCAGCCCTGATTGTTCTTTAGGATACCGGATGCTAAGCATCTCTATATGCCTAGTTTGGAACTCTAATCACCAGTTCTGGGGAAATAAAATGTCTCCCCTTCATAGTCTTATTATGATGGATTTAGTGATAGTAGCAGGGAAGTTGATTCCAGAGAGAGCCTCCGCCCCATACTGGAGGATGATAGACCCTCGTCTCAAGCCCCTGAAACCCCAGTAGTTCTACCTCCAGGCACAGAAACTGCCTGGTTCCTGCCTACTCAGAACCTTAACAGGCCTGCCCTAGACAACACTGTCCTTGGAGGCCCCAGACTCCTATCTCCTCCAGTACCAGACAGGACCCCTGGGGACCCACTCATTTCTGGCTCACACTGGTCTCTGTGCTGTGTAAATTTCTGCAACTGGCCCATTTTTGCTATAATTGAACTCCTTTCGATGTCATTTTAAGGGAAGGACTTTTAGAGATACGGTGTGTAGCTGCCCATGGAATCCTCAATCTGTCCCATCCTCTCTACCTCCCAGGGTTTAGCAATTCTTCCCACAGCATATTTCCTCCCACTTCCACCCAGAATGAGAACTCTGCTTTGTGGAGGGTCACTTATTTTGTTTAGAGGGTCACTTTTAATACTCAAGCAGGAGCCAGCCATGCTGGGCTGTACTGACTCCACAATGTTTGCAATGACTGCTTGAATATAGGCTCCCCCCGCACCGCTAAAAATTCTTGACTGTGTGTGAAATGGGCCGTATAGAGACTCCCAGGACCCGGAAAAGCCTGAAAACTGGAGCAGGACTACTGGCTTTGCAGCCTTCCCCTTGGGGAGGGTGGGGGGAGTCAGGAGGATATGAGAGAAGGACCCACAGGGCTGTGGCAAGTGAGAGAGTAGGGTCTGCCTGGACCTAGCCCCCCTGCTTTTGTTATTTTCCCAGATGTCTCAGAAAGAGTCCTGAATGTAGTAGAGTCAGAAGGTCAGGGGTCAGCCATTGAACTACCTTTGACCTTGGGTATCCCTTCACCTTCATAGATCCCTCCACTGCACATGGGGGTGGGTCTTGCATTGAAGAGGGTTTGTGTGTTTCTGGGGAGGAGGGAACACACACAATATTCACCTTTAAAACATTGAAACTGGGCGGCGCCTGTGGCTCATCCAGTAGAGCGCCGGCCCCATATACTGAAGGTAGCGGGTTCAAACCCTGCCTCTGCTGAACTGCAAAACATAAAAATAGCGGGGTGTTGTGGGGGGCGCCTGTAGTCTCAGCTACCTGGGAGGCTGAAGCAAGAGAATTGCCTAAGCCCAGGAGTTGGAGGTTGCTATGAGCTGTGTGACGCCACGCACTCTACTGAGGGCGATAAAGTGAGACTCTGTCTCTACAAAAACAACAAACAAACAAACAAACAAAAAATTGAAACCATTTCAGTTTTTGAAAAAGTGCTGTGTGGATCAAACACATAAAGTCTGCTTGCCATCAAGCTTTAATGTGTGTCCCCCAGTCATGAAAAGAAAAAATGATTGAATGAAAACTCAGCCAGAGATGCTGATCGTGGCTTAAAAAAAAAAGTACCATGCATTATAGAAGCAATCTCATTGATACAATATGCAGTTTTAATAAAGATGACAGAATGACAACCAGCAGGGAGAACTTGAGATGTAGCAGAAAGGACTAAGATTAGGAACAAGAATCTAAAGAATAGCTTTCCTTGGGTTATACCTCCTGTCCTCCTTACTTATTAAGTAAGATTTTTAAGAAAGAATCATACAATCTCACTTCTAAGTATATTCAAAGGAAATGAACTGAGTATCTCAAAGAGATATCTCTGTATACCCATGTTCATTGCAGCTTTATTCACAATAACCATGGTATGGAAACAACCCAAGTGTCTGTCGATGGATGAATGCGTAAAGAAATTGTAGTGTGTGTGTGTATGTGTATGTGTGTGCACGCACATGTACACACATGCATATACATATATATATAGGGTGTTCATAAATTTCATGTACAATTTAATATGTTAAACTGTTTTAAATTGCACATGAACTTTATGTGCACCCTGTGAATACACACACACACACACACACACACAATGGAATATTATTTGGCCTTAGAAAAAGAAGGAAACCCTGCCATTTGTGACAACATGGATGAACCCAGATAACATTATGCTAAGTGAAATTAGCCAGGCACAGAAAAACACCCTACAGGTGGAATCTATGGAAGTTGGATCCATGGAAACAGAGAATTTGTAGAAACATAGTACCAGGGGCAGGGTAGTGGAAATGAAGAGAGGTTGGCCAAAGGGTATTATCTTGCAGTTATGAGATGAATAAGTTCTATAGACCTAATGTGCAGCATGGTGACTACAGTTTACAATGATGTATGGAATATTTGAAATTTGCTAAGAGAGTAGGTCTTAAGCATTCTCATCACAAAAAAGGCAACTATATGAGGTAATATATATGTTAATTAGCTTGATTGTGGGGATCATTTCACAGTGTAAATGTATATCAAAATATCACACTGTAAACCCTGAATATATAATTTTTGTGTGTCGAATATAATTCAATAAAAGTATAATAAAAACCACAAAGAAAGATTGATGAATTAACCTTCAAGTTTACGAGTAAAGACTACTCTCAGTTTTTGTAAAGTCAGTTTCATTTCTCCTCTCCCCTGTTCCTTTGTAAAAATGCTGTAACTGCCACATGACATACCTGCCCGGCAGTTTTCCAGGAGTCCTTTTTGGATACTCTTTTCCAAGAAGATGTCTTTCGAATTACCACCTCTCTGGGGCCAGATGACTCTCCATCATTAATTGTTAGTAATTAGGCTCCTCCATCCAAATCACTTCAGCACAGTCAAATTTCTCTTTTGGAAATTTCCACCAGTCTGCCCTTGGCTTTTCCTGGCACATCAGTATATTCACGTGCTCCCAGAAGCTCCTTGATTGGTAAGAGTGAGACCAAGGAGAAGAGAAGGGATGGGAGTATGAGAGGACCAATTGCTGCGTGGATTTCCCTGTCTCCCCTCCGTGGACACTGACTGCTTCTCCTGGAACTCTTTAGCTGGCTACATCCAGCCCCCTGTAAGTCTCTTTCTTTGCTCTTGTGTTCGCCACAAGAGACCATGATCCGCTGGGAAGAGTTTGAATTTGGAATTGGAAGACCCGTGTTTGTCCTTGCCTCTCACTATCTGTGTATTCCCAGGCAATCATCTAACCTCTTAGAACTTCACTGATAAAATGAAAATATCTACCTCTTGTAGATAGAAAGGTTTGCTGTAAACCGTGAAAATCTACATAGACACAGAGGTCGGATTATTCTTGCCTATTGATATTAAAAGTATCTATCTATGATCACAAAGGGAGTGTGGCAGATGCAAACATTCATACAAACTATATTCAGTATAGAGTCGTCACTTGGTTATGGGGAAGTGGCTCCCCAGCCAAGGACTGTATTTTCTAGTCTCCCTTGCATTTCAGTGGGTGAAGTAACTAGCTTTTATGAGCAAAAGTGGTGAGTACTGCTTCAGAGACAAGGCAGTTAGCTCTGTGTGCCTTCTCTAATTTTCTTTCCATCTACTGCTGGATAAAGAGGACTCAGAGGCCCCAGAGGCTAGCGGAGTTACAAAAGGGAAGGTAATTGAGTTGAGTCTCTGAATGATCACAGTGAAGAAAGTCACCTGCTGACAAAGAAGGTCCTCATGGATTCTCAGGAGTGAGAAATATACTTTCATTTGCTAAGCCACTGAAACATTGGGGTTTATTTATTACAGTATCTAACATTACTCTAGTAACAAATGAGTCAAAGGGGTGGAAATGTCATGGCTCTGTCAGTTAAAAGTGCTGACAATGAGCATAAGTGCAAGGGTTAGCTATGTCTCCATACTAACTAATGCGCAGGACACAGGGCTAAGGAATTGCAAAGGGATGTCACTTAAGGCCGTCAGGCAATAGGCTTGTGTGTGTGCACATGCATGTGTGTGGGCATACACACATCACTTTTATATATATTCTAGAATCACCATGTTAAAGCTAGAAGTAATGCGTTTCAGAGTTCATTTATTAAAACCCTACTGATAGTTTGGGCAATTGCGATCTAAGGAGGAAATGGATTGGCTCAAGTTCACAGAATGAGCTAGTGGTACCCCTTAGGCTATAACCTGGGTCTTCAGATCCCAGAGCTGCTTCCCTTGATTCTCATCCCCATTCTCTACGGCTCATCCTAGCGTCTCTCTTGACAAAATCTAACATCTGGATAATGATAATCTAACATCAGGAAGACCAAAAAGGGGAGAGATGGGCACAAACAGATTGTATGATTTCTTCATGTACTATTTAATCAGCTAAAAGACATTTTTCATTTTTAACTTAGAGTGGCTAGCAAAAAAAAAAACAACAAAAAAACCCAGTGAGCCTTTTGGCCCAAGCTTTCTCCATACCTGGTTTTTTTTGCTTGTTTATTTTGTTTTGTTTTTGTACTGTTTTCTTTTACTTACAGATCCCATTGCTATCCAGTTATCATCTTCCAGGGTAGGAATTGTTTTCCTGATGCTGCTTTCTCAACCCCAGTTTTGGACAGAAGTTCAAGACCAGCACCCCACTCCAGACAGATTCCAAACCCCATTAGAGCAAGTGGGGCCATGGTTATGTACCCTTTCCCTTGAACTCCATGCATTGTGCCCGCTGTTGTCTTTCTTGTGATTAGGCCATGTCCTATCTCATCCTGTGACTTTGAGCATGTGGTTCCTTTTTTGTTTGTCCTTCAAAACAAAAGGACAGCCCCCCCCTGCCCCCGTCACCAAAGTAAATCTCTATTTCATCTTCCTTCCAGATCCTACCTGAATGTTACATTCTCTGTGAAGTCTTCCCCAATTCTTCCAGGCTGTGTTAGTGTTCACTGCATTCCCATGGCACTCTGTTTAGGCTTCTCTTACAGCTCTCAGCATGTAGAACTGCCATTTATATTTGCACCTTGGTGTTCATATGCTTTATAAGCTCCCTCTCATCCCCTGACCTTTGGAAGGGGCAATAAGACATATGATGGAATCATAATGCTCTTCTCCTTACCTGAGTTATTTGGACCAGGAGTGGACTCTTGACAGCTGGAACACCTGCAACCAATCTGCAGGTGTCCCAGCTACAAAAGACCCTGCCTTCTGGACGTGGCTCTCTGGGGATAGGGAATTGGTTATGTAGTCTCAATTGAGAATTTGTACTCAGAGAAAAAGAGGGAAGCTCCAGTTTGTCCTGGGCAGTGAGGTTGTGATATAGTGTCAGGGCTGGCGATGGTGTTAGGCTGCATGCAAGCACCCTGGGAGACAGAGGAAGAGGACAGGCCCCACAGGCACGGGCAGCAAGGCCGGGAGAGCCCTGTGGCTGGGGAAGGGGCAGGCTCAGTTCTCAAGTGTTTTTGGCTCCTGTGGCCTGGCTGTTTTCTGTCTGGACCTCCACAAGATCCTCCCTTCCGGCGCTTTTTGGTGTTGCCTTCTCCATTTTCTAAACTAATTTAGTGGATTTCTGATTCACTTCCCTCATCTAGACTGTGAGTTTCTTGAGGTCAGGAAGTGTATTTTGCTCTTTGTGTTACTAGAAGGAAGCTCAGCACAGGGAAGTTGCTCGCAAATTGGTGAATACATGATGAGTAAATGAATGAATGGATAGTTTGTTGATAATAGCCACAGGCCTCTGCCTTGACTTTATAGAAAGCCCTTTTCCCTTTAATCGTCACAGCTCTTCCTACTTAAGTCCTCTGGCTTCTCAAAGTATTGGTTTTATAGGCAACATTTCCCCAAAGTATCTTTACTTAAAAAATACTGGGTCTGGCACATTGGCACCTGAGTGTGATAAGAGATGACACCATTATCTCAGTCAGATCTTCTCAGAAGAGACCCAAGGTGGTCCCTGGATCTTTCCCTGAAGAAACACAGGAAGAAGCAAGCTATACACAGAGAGATGTAAGAAGCAAGTGGTATATAGAGAGATATAAGTATAGCTTTTATTTATTTTTTTGAACCAACCCCACATTTCCACTGGCAACTGTCAACGTAGCTTATGACATGAGCACTGTTTCTTTTTTAGTTTTTTCTTAAAAAATGTGTTGAAAATTAAACAGGTGTCTTTTAATTTATCACCCCCCCTTAGAAAATGTATTTATGTCAATGCAGAAAGCTTAAAGATCTGTGGGCAATTTTGTGGAGATATCGTGGACGCGTTTATTTGTGTGTGTGTTTTAAAGCCAGGTCTTTTTAAAATCAGTTGGGAAAAGGTCTGGAGGGTGTGGTAATCTCTTTTCCTAAGAACCTAGGCTGCATGGGATGATAGTAACTAAGATTCCTCTTACTGGGGCAAGAGGCTGGAAAAAGAGCTTCATGAAGTTTAAAAACAAGCAGGAACATGGGAGAAATGAGGATTCCCAGTTCCGAGCTTGTGTAAATGCTTTCCTATGTGACCTGAGGGATCAGCAAGGGTGGGAGCAGCCCCCTGTTCTCATATAAACTTCTAAATTTTTACATTGCTTCAAGAAATACAGTCTGCTGTCTGTAGATGGAGCATTAGGAAGTGAGGGGGTGGTGAAGCTGACATTTCCTAGAAACACAGACATTTAAAAAAATAGTCTTTCCCCCTTAAGATCCCACTGGTTGGACATCCCAGCTCTCCTGCCTCAGGTGCGGAGCCAAAGATACTCAAGAAAGCACATATCCCTTCTGTTCTCACATGGCCCCTTGCCATCACACTCCATTCCCACTTGCTGGGGCTTCCTGCAGATGGGTACACATGTAGACATTGACACAAGGCTGCTCACAGAATCAGACAGGCTGGGGCAAGGAAGAAGACAGTTGCCTTTTGGTTTTGACCTCCTGCTCCAGGTGAAACCCCTGCTCTTTACTGCCCCATGTGGGTGTGACAGCCTACTTCCACCCAAACACCATCAGTCCTCCAAAGGGCTCAGAGAAAAATAGGATACGGGGCCAGGACCCTGATGGAGCCGAGAACCACCTGTCACCCCGTGGAGGCGGGAGGGTGTGTGTCTGAAAACCTTCTCGGCCCTGGTGTTCCTTCACTGAGCCTCTGTCGCTCGCTTCAGAGAGAAAAGATGAAACAAAACAATAAGCACAACCCCAAGGGGAAAAAAAGCAGACACAATAATATCACAATGAAAAGAGCACCCAAACCAGCCACAGGGATCTGACTCATTCTCACCCCTCGCCAGCTGCGTGAGAGAATAGAGACTCAGGGAACTGGATGGACGGGAAACCCTGCCCCAAAGAAACTGAGAGGCCAGGGAAAAGCAGAAGTGCAGAGAAAGAGAGGAAAGCGTCTGACCTTCACTACAGGTCAAGGGCATGAGGAGAAAGATGGTGTGGAGGTGGATTTGTTGCTGCTGTTTGTATTTAATTAAATACTTTGTAAAGTGGGTGGTTCTCCTTTCTGGTTGATTAAGACTTTGCCCTTCCAGTTCACTGCCAGGGCCTGGGTCGGGTGAAGTTCTGGGGCTGGGGTCCTGATGCTGCCTTCAGAGGGTGGGACGGAGGGGGCTCATCCAGGAGACCGGTGGGAGGCGCCCTTCTGGTAGGAGAGGTCTCAGGCCTGCCCCGCGGGGGCTTTTGCTGCGTGGCTCAGAACCCCTTGATGTAGCAATAGGCCTCCAGCGTGGCAAAGAGTATGTAGAGCAGCCACAGGCTCACGAAGAGCCACGTCGTGGCCAGCTTGCAGCCGCGGGGGCCGCCGAGCTCCCCGCCCAGGTGGGGCCGCCGTCGGTACAAGAGCACGCTGATGCAGACGAACGCAAAGATGGTGAAGAGGGTGACGGAGAAGGCCAGCGTGCCGGCCGACACGTGGAACTCCTGTCCCTGCAGGGCCCAGTAGATGGCGGCCACGGACCAGGCCAGGCCGATGCCCAGGAAGACGTTGACGGCGTTGCTGCCGGTAACGTTGCCTATGGAAGCGTCCGCGTACACGTCCTGGAGGGCCGCGGCTTTGCTGGCAAACGTATCTGGAAGGGGGATAGTGACAAATGGGAGCTGGCGGGAGGCGTTTCAGCATGCCCCCAAAGCAGCTGGAGCTGGTGGGGTGAGCCCAGGAGCCAGAGCCAGGGGCTGGGCGTGGGAGGGGGAACACTTCCAGCTGTGCCATTAAAAAGCCAGATGGCAAGTCACAGCACTGGTCTGGGCTCTCCACGCTCATCTGCAGGAATTCGAACCATTCCTTTGTTTTTTTTTTGGCCAGGGCTGGGTTCGAACCCACCACTTCCAGCATATGGGGCCAGCACCCTACTCCTTTGAGCCATGAACCATTCTTAAGGGCCTTTCCAGTCCTGAGATTTACTGAGTGGTCTTCTTGTTCTCCTTTGACTACTTTTTCAGTAAGGGGAGTTTGCCATCCCATAATATCTCCCCAGGGAACCCTGACACCCAAGGAAGCTGCTTAAAATAGATGCCTGATTGTAACAGGCACTCACTGGGCAGTGCCTATGGGCTCAGGACTGGGCTGGGTGCTAGATTTACAGTGACAGAGGACATAGTGGAGAGCCATGGTGGGGACATGCAGGTGAGCTGTGGGTGGACAGGCTCTGTCTCTGTGGTCTATGCGTGGGTCACAGGGCATTGCAGGATGTTTGGCACAGATCATAGGCAGGGTAGCAGCTGTCAGGGACATCTAACTGAACATTTTCTTTTACAGGTAAGGAAAGCAAGGACCTAGGCATCCCCTACTCAAGGGCTCATGGGACATTAGCAAGAGACTTGACCCTAAAACTCTCCTATAAGAACTCATTCCATCCTATTAACTATATCCAAAGAGCTTCAGCCAAAGCCATGAAATCAGATGAATGGACCATAGCACAACCTTAGTAAAGCCCCTCACGATATTAGCTGTTCTCTGGAGCAGTTGCCAAGGCTTGGAATTGCCCTAAGCTGTCTCCCTGCCTGGTGAGGGTTGCCTCATTATTGCTAAATTTCTCAGTTCTCCCTGAGAAAACCTCTTCCCTTTCTTGCCTATGACCTTGCTTTTATGCTTCTGATCCTCTGCTATTTCTCCTCACCTCTATTCTTTTCCCCATATTTGCTCCCCACCCCTACCCCATAATTTAGGTCTTCTGAGCCTGGAGAACAGAGGTCACAGGGCACAGCCCTTCCCTAGATCTTCCATCTATTTTCCAGGCACCTGATGTGTTTTCATGATAGCCAAACCTCTTCCATCACTAATGTACAAATAATCCATTGGCCTGTGCTGGGGTTTGGGGAAGACATTTTCTTACAGCGTGGTATAGATCCAGTTACTCTCTAGGAAGGATATATTTTCTTAGTACCAGAAGGGTTTCCCTTGGTCCAGCCAGCAGAGTCCTGTCTGATGAGATTCAACTTCACCTTTCTGAAGGGGGATGCCCTCTGTTCCTTTGTAGGGCAATTGGAATGCCAGCTCCCTGGCAGGAGTTTTCCAATGTCTTGGAGACTCCAACTGAATTAAGTAAGGAAGTGGGCCAGTGCAACCTCTCTCCACTTGCTGACCTCTTCTTGCCATTCAGGCCCAGCTTCCATATACCTTCCCCTGAAAGCCAGCCTGGCCCCAACCTAGCCCAGACTCACCTCTTGTCTACTTGCATAGAACCTTCATTTTTCTTCAGAGAACTTATTGAAATAATTTTAATTATAGTAACTGAGTATAATTGTCTTCAATCTATTTTAAGCTGCACTTGGAGAAGGAAGGATGTCTATCCTGACTCTCATATAGTCCCCATCATTAGCAAAATACTATATTGGGCATAATAGGTGCTCAGTAAATATTTGTCCAATGAAGGAATGTTTGTCTCTGAATGTTTTTAAGGGGGAAAACAATGTGTAATTCATCATATGAAAGGACAAAAGCTTGCTAAGCTCTCCCTGCCTGTTCTGCTAGGAACACTTGTACTCACAGTGTCCTTCCAAGCATTTCTACCATGACATCTTCAAGCAGGCTAATCTTTAGCTTCTCAGAGACTTCCAGAGTTACATGGCAGGAGAATAATATCTATATTCTTTGAAGTGTATTGTTTGTGGCCTAGTCATGTAATGTGGAGGGTAAGGGATTGGGCCACTTACGTGGGCAGGTAGCTTAACCTTTGTGGGCATCAGTTCCTTTATCTGTCAAAGTGAGAATAATAACTTTTCCTAAGCAGGGTTTGGGGGAGTATTACAGGGATAAAATGTGTAAATGGCTTAACATATATAGTCTCTGTCACATGGAAAGGGCTCAAGAAATATTAGCTATCATATTAATGTCATCATTAATCCCTCTGATGGACTTATGTGCATCTTAAAGGCAGAGGCTCTATCTATTAAGCCCCAATCTGAGATTACGAGGTAGAGTATGGGGACATCAAAACCAAGTAATATTTTCTTTGCAAACTCAAGCACCTCTCACTCTCACCTGGCACAGAAGTGCCAAATGCCACGAAAACCACAGCTGTGACTGAATCCTTGAGACCAATGGTGCAGCCGAAGTGGGACGCCAGGTCCCCAATGATGGCGGTGAGCATGCCGATGATGAGGATGGAGACGACGAAGCAGGCCCAGCCATGGCAGTACTCTGTGGGGGGCACGCAGGCAAATAGCACCTTCCAGAAGACTGTCAGGAAGTGCATGACGTAGTCAAAGCAGGATGGCAGCCTCTCCTCCCCAGATTCATCCTCATCCTCGTCCCCTGCTGGAGGCAAGACAAATAGGTCCGGCAAGGGTGGCAAGGTCAGATGATCAGTCATGAGAATAGTCATAGGCATCGTGAGTTGGAAGAGGATGCCAACTGTTTTCTGGACAGCTGGGGAGGCCAGTGCCCGGGCACCAGAACAGAGTTGGGAAATGGGAGACAAGTTGGGTTGCCTCATTGGTCGATTTGAACTCAGGGCACCAAGGGAGTGTGGGAAAGAAGGGGACAGGGGCATAAGGAAGAGGAAAGAGAGAAAGATTAAAAGTAAGCTGGGAGAACATGAGAGGACAAGAAAGTGGAGGAGAAAGGAAGGAGGATGGAGTGAGGTGCATTTGGCAGCCTTGGTCACAAGAGATGTGACATCAGGTCTGGGTTCTGCTCTTCACTGGATGCTTCGGGGCTGCTCTTAAGTTTTCTGACCTGACTGCTGCCATGACCACTGTGGTTCCAATCATTATCTATCCTCAGAGGGACGACTGTCATTCCAGATCATGTGAGTACACCAGAAAGCCAGTGACTCCAAGTATTCCTTGGGACAGAACAGGGATGGGTCCTGACTATTCTTGCCATGAAATGTGGGCAGAGTGGCCCACCCAG
The DNA here is from genome assembly GCA_963573935.1 of Arctocebus calabarensis. NCBI lineage: Eukaryota > Metazoa > Chordata > Mammalia > Primates > Lorisidae > Arctocebus > Arctocebus calabarensis. The sequence goes on from CAUYON010048886.1 coordinate 20,084, forward strand.
CAGCTGGTTGGGAGAGAGTGTGCTGGGACATGCTGGCACGTGGTCAAGGGTACCCTCTGTCATGTTTTGGCACCATCAGGAGATGCCACGTTTATAAAAAGCAAAAGTCAGAACTCTTGGGTTCTAATTCCAGCTTTGTCATAAGGAAAACATGAAGCTGGGATGAATTCTGTCTGGTTTCTAGAGCTCAGTGCCCTTATCTGAGGAAGGAGGGGGCAGGTTACGTGGCTTACATCCTGTTCATTATCTTGAGGGGCACAGTCAGGTCACCAGAGGGAGGACTAGAAGGAAAGGCAGTAGACAGTGAGAAAAGTGGGGCAGCAGCCTCTCTTCCTGGGTATCCTTTTGCTCTGGCTCTGGGGCCTTGGAGATATGACCCAGTGGGTTGCTATGACAACAAAGCCTCATACAAGAAGGTAAGGCCAAAAGTGCTGGGCTGTGAGAGGCAGTATGAGTGGCTGCAAGACCCTTTCTACCTCATTCCAGCTTGCTGTAGGCCTGGGGCTCTTGGCTGGTCTGTGGGTCACTACCAGGGAACCTGTCAGTAAATGTCGAAGGAGAGGTTTGGAATCATTGGGCAGGCGGTGTTTTTCAGACAGACAATGCAAAACATTTTACAAACTCTTGACCCCTGTGTTTCTAAATCAGAATTGTTCCTCATTTTACGGAAGAGTGGGGCCAAATTGACAAAAGGAAGGAATAATGGAAACTAGAAATCATTGAGTTGGTGTTTGGATAAGACTCTGTACCTGTCACCTTTCTGAGAAAGGGAGCCATTGTTCCTGTTTAGAGTGAGGAAAAGGAGATCAGAGAGGATGTGTCATTCCAGTTCACACAGCAGAACAAGGATTTGAAACTAGAGACCGCTATGCTCTTTTAGTTACTGCCTGAGTCCTTTCCAGAGTGACCCAGTGCAGCAGGGAAACACCTAGGACTATAGCTGGGCAGATCACACACAGCTCTGCCCAGGAATTGGTGGCCTGTGGATGTGGCCATGCTCTTCCTTCTCAGGTCTATCTGCTTCTCCCAGCAAGGTCTCATCCTGAGACCCTTCTTACCTGCACTGACTGTGATTGCCTCCATGAACTGGTCCCTCCACGAATGGGTCCCCACAACCAAGGCCAGGTTTGTCTTCTTAATTAGTTTGTCCACTGTAGTCTGTTAGGGACAGAAAAAATTAGAACCATGAGGTTAGAATGCTTAGAAACACTGAGGAATCTAGTGCTTCAAAGGAATGAAAGAAGCCATGCATTCCATGGGGTTCTAAAAGTTATGCACGGGGTGGCCTTGGAGGATATCTTCTGGGGCAATCCTTTTATTATCCCCTGCCCTTTTTGGTTGTGACTTCTGACAGTGGATGTTAAGAGTAATACCATGGAGAACAACAATATTAATAAACCTTAAACTCACCTTAGGGGTGAGTTTCAGTATCTTGGTTTTAAAAATACAGTTAAATAATAGTGATGATACATCTTGGGTCTTTCTAGCCCAATTATTCCATAGTATATGTTATGTTTCCTCACAATAGTCCTAGCATGCAAATGGCCAGCATTATTTTTTTCCATGTTACAAATGGGGAAATTGAGACTTAGGGTAGGTAAGTGATTTGTTCAGTTTCAACTTCACATATTCAGTGTTGAAATTGGAAAATAAAAAAAGAGCCCCAGGTCTTTTGCCTTTTATTCTAATTAATTCCTAATTCAATTAGACATCATTGATGGCCTGACCTTGAACTCATATGACTCTTCAATGACGACCTCTAGTTTGGGGTGTTCACCCAATACTGGCTTTCCCATCTCTGCTATCCTCTTGGCCTCCTCTTCCTCCATAGTCAGCTTCCTGTCTGCCACTTCTGCAATAAAACAAAATCAGACTAGCTTCAGCACCTTTTCCCTTCCCCAGAACAAATAGCTCTTGGGAATGGGAACTTTGTATATTTTTTTAGTGCCTCTTCCTATGAAGTGCTAAACACTTTTATGACCATCAGACCATGACTGGGTCAGGATAAGTATTCCTCTTTCTGTTTCATCCCTGGGTGGGCAACCTGACACAAAGGCCTTCTGAGATACCACACTAAGTGGAGTTCCCAAGAAATTCAGTGGGATGTAGGGGAGCTGGGAAGAAAAGTCAAATTTCTTGATCTTTACCTATTTTGAATTTCTGGGCCTGACTGTTAATTCAACTACTTCGCGTAAGAGTTCTGGAGGTAGAGTAGACATTTATTCAAGGAAAGTGTTTACTGATTCACATTAGCATCTGTTTCCAACACTTGTCACTATATTCTCTATAAAAGAGAAAGGAGATGTGTCTGGGAATACCTACACTTTGTATGAGACTGAATATTATCCTTACAATGAGAAATTTAGAAAGTTTCCCCAAAATGTTCATCGTGTTCCAATGAAAGATCCCCAGGATTTTGATATGAATAAAGCACATTTTTTGAACACAAATACTTGTTCAAAAAATAAATAAATAAAAGAATGCTCTTCCCTTGCTTTCTCTTGTGGCATTCTCTGGATTCCCACAGCATCTCTACTCATTTACCAATGGTCTCTTCTCATGTTAGAAATTTTTTCCACTTCAGCTGGTGAGTCCATTTTAAGACCACTTCACCATGAAGACATGTTTTCTGTATTAGAGTGAAATAGACATTGAATCTTTTCATTTCCCTTTGATTAGAAAATTGCTCTTGGCAGCTTCTTTCTTTCAGAGCTCATTTAAACATCTTCCCATCCAAGTCCACGTTCTCATATGCAATTAATTCTTTTATTTGGCTGCTTAATTGCTTTCATTTCACACAATAAACCTCCCATGGGAATCTTCTAGTCCATCGATAATCTCAAGGACAAAATGGGTCAGAGGCCAAGAAGGTCTTCTTTTCTCTCTAGCTGGGTAAATGGTGAAGCAAAGGGAGGGGTGAGGCTTATTGTTTGAGGTTGCAAGGAAAGGAATTCACTGAAAAGACCATAGGCCTAGACTGTAAGTCACCAGGCAGACAGCCTTGTTTTATATCAGTATTTTCTTACTTGGCCTGAGTGAGGATGGTATGAGTGTGCAGGGAATCCCTGTGTGGGCTGTTTTACACAGGGTAGTCCCAGAGGCACCACACACAGAAGGCAATCCCCCAAATGTTTGGGAGCTGTCCATGGTGCTGTCCCTCTCAAGTGGCTATTTTTGGAAACAATGTTTTCCACAAGGATTTTACATCTTTCTGTATGTTTCCAAGTCAGCAGGCATCTGTTAGCAGCCTGACTTCATTTAATCCATTGAATTCAAGTCTTTGATTAGTTAATTCTGAAGGCAAATCTGGGTCAATCTAGGGTTTTCACTAAGATGCCAGAGATTCTAGAAGCCAGACTGCAAGCTACGCTAGCTCAGAAAAAGACATACAGATTCCTTATGGGTACCTATGTTTCCTCTATTCTCTGAGTTTAGTACCATATCACAATGCCTATCTTAGCAGTGACAGTGCTATTCCACTCCTTCCTCCCCAATTCCCCATGTCATACTTTACAGGTGACACAAGAACTTTGTACCAATATAATGAGCTCTCCAGTGACATATAAATGTACCTGTCTAACCCCTTGTCTAGCCATCAATCTAGCACTATATCCATCTGGCAGGATATTGATCTACCTGCTGACCCGTTCACCCCTGTGGTGACTGTTAGTTTTTCCCTCTAGCTTTCTGCAAAAATCTTTTTGACAAATAGCCAATCCTCTATCTTTGGATCCCCAACAGTCCCACAGAGGCACTCTGTAAAAATCTGCTAATTAATTGATTCACATGCCTTTAAATCAATTCTCATCTAGTTTCTTGGTTTGGCAGTAATTCCTGTCTTTTCCTATTTTTGTCATAATCATTCCTTTAAATTCAAATTAAGCTAATTTCTCGAGAGAATAAATCTCAAACTTAAAAGACCATAAGTGATGCTGATCACTTGTTCATGTGAGTCTGCAGAATTTCAAGTAAAGAGAATAAATAAATGATGGGCGATCTATATATTCAGACTGACTAAACAAACTCTCAGTTCTAGGAATAGGAGATAGGCAGGGAGGGGAGAGAGAGAAAGAGAGAATATGAATAGGTTGGGAAATTGAACAAATATGCATATTGGAAGAACAAAGAGCTTGCCAGGCCAGACAAGAATAGGTTTTTGTGAATGCACTGCAGGTATCCTCAAGAAGAATCAGAGCGACAAGGCTACTGCTGTCACTGCAAAGCCCCTGAGCATGGTGGGGTAGCTCAGAAGGAACATATTTACTCTTTGACTTCCACCACCAGGCATGTTAATCATGTTTGCCTGGCCACTCAGGAAAATTAAAACTAGGATTTGAGATTTCCAGTGAATTTAATTAAAGCCTAATTAAAGGCTCCTAAATTAAGGGCTCCGATTGAAAGATCTAGAAAAAGATACCCTCCTTTCCCCTTACTTTCACATCTGTTGATATTTGCAAGTATGTTAAAAGTATAAGGACACTTAAATATGATCTCACTCTTTTTTGAGCATATATGCATATGGGGTGGAGGCCAAAGTTGAAACACAGAAGCCTAAATACCTTCGTAGGCAAGAGGATGAGTGAAGTGGACCAGAGAGAAAGTGCTATGAAGTCAAGTCCTTGGGAGAAGAGTAGAGGGTACAGGTTTGGGGGTGAGCCTTATGCTGTTGCTATAAAAATAAAGCAAGAAACCAAAGAACCTGAAGTAACTTTATTTTTCCCACAAAAGGAAAATGTAGGAATTACCTACATTTTGGAGGGCTAAGTGTCCCAGAAGGAAAATGTCCTTACTATGTATACCACACCTTCCTAAACTCAAGGTATAGCCTGTAGATGACTTTGAATACCCATGAACTCTGTAAGATGTTCTTAAATGACCTTAAGATTTTTTTTTGTTCAAATAATTGATGAAATGTAAGCTGTTCTTTTAATATTTATTGCGAACTGTCTTGCATAGACCACTCTGACTGCATTAAGCATTATAGTGTTGTTGGACATGCTAAAAATATGCTGAGTAAGTATGATGTATTTTCACTCAAGCAAGCCTGTTCTTAAAGTAGGTGTCCATCCACCACCAAATCTAGATCCTCCATGAGAATCTCTCCAAAATAAATTCTCTAAAATTTCTATTTCCGGAACACCATCCCCATTCCCTTAATATGCTAATTCTTCTTATTCATGGCACATCTGACTTTAAGGGTCAATGACAAATGAAACAACTTCTAGCAATTTAAGTCTGGGCTGTGATGAGATGGAAACTCTGCAGGTTCAGTAAAATTCTAGATTTTTTTCAAATCCCAGCACAATCCTATTATAGGAGATTCCAGCTTAAACTTTCACCTTCTCTTCCTCCACATCATGAGAGGGCAGATGAATTAAGATGGAGAAGTCTGTAGCCCACAGTCTCCTGGGTAAGTTTCATTTCTCCTTCTGGTCCCAGAAAGCACCTTCTATGCCTTTATCCACCTCCACTGAGAGAAATGATACTCAAGGAACTGTCTGCTTCCTCACAGCTACTTCATGTGGGGAAATAAGAATCTCCCAGTCCTTGGGAGACCTTGTCAGGTTAACTCAAGTTTGTGGTTCTTATTAAACAAATCAAAGGACATTGGTTTTCAACCAAATAATGGCACTGGCAAGAAGTAGAAAAGAAGGGGCAAGACATGTCTTACCTGGAAATAACAGGATCTCTGTTTGCAAATGGATACAAGACAAAGGAAAGAAAGAAAAGGAAAAAAGCATTAAGGTCCCATCTTGAAAGTACCCACAGACTTTGTGGTTGCTGGCAGCATAAGGGAAGTGATGAGCTTAGTAGAGGAGCCCTCAGCTGTCACATGCACAAAGCAGTATTCAGGCATGCGCAGCAGCAGCAATAAGAGGAGTGGGCAGCTGGAGAGGCCAGTGAGCATGCTGTGGTTAAGATGGAGTTGCCCTCCACCTTCCCTGCAACCCTGAGGGCTGGGAATGGAGGAGTGAGGGTGGAGAAACCCAGTGGTGGGGCACTTGTGATCTTATAAGGTATCAGGTTATCACTCCATTCTGCAAAAGAATGAGAATCCAGTTCGCATGAACTGTGTAAGTTGCAACTGGCCAGAGTAGCTAATTTATCAGCAACAAATGTGACCATGGAGCTTGAACAGGAGCTCAGGGCACTGGGTAGCAGTGTACTTGGGTGGCACAGTGGCTAGTTCTACGTCTTCTATCTCTAACCTCATGATCAGGTTGTACTCAGCTTCCCAGTGTCTGTAAGTATTCCATGGCCATAATGGATTCTTAGCTACCACGTTGACCAGAACTTCGATTTCCTCTAAAAGGATGACTTAGTGAAAAAGTTAAGTCTTGCAGAATGTTTTCTTTGAATGGTTTGTCTTTTTTATAGCTATGTCCTGGATGCCAGACCTCCAACACCTACCATTTTGTATGACTTGTACTTATAGCATTTGGTAAAGGTTTGTTGTTTGCCTTTTGTTTTGGCAATAGTTTTTTCTGTAGATCCTGTGGTGCTGCATCTTTGGGTAGTGGTCTTTTTGTTCCAGAAAAGGGCATGCTAAATCTGAGTCTAGATATTCTGGAACAGAGAGACTGTCATGCCAACAGCTGTGTGTAAATAGGAGATGACAACCCTACGTGAGTTGGGAAACTGAGTCAAAGACACACCCAACATAGGTTGGTCCTAGCCACTGAATTTGTACTTACACTAAACTCTCTTAGGCTTCGAGGTCTAAAAATGTAAAAATTTCTTGTGACATACCACATTTTCATAGCCTCCATCTCCTTGGCTCTTATCAGATAAAGGTCTGGCAACCCCTACCACATGTTGCTGGTATAGCTGGTGACTGGTGGAGATTGCTAAGGAAGAATTGTGTGTGTGAGTGTGTGTGTGTTGTGGGGGTCTGGGAATTGTTTCTTCTAGGAATCTCTAGGAATGCAACTCAGACCTGTGACCAACCATAACCACTGAAGGTACATGTAGCTCCAAAATGTGCATGGCATATTACCAGGGCAAACAGCAGCTGACTTTTCCTGATATTTCCTGGCTAGAATTCCAAGGCATAATGGATCAGTGAATCTCCCCGCTACATTGAGATAGTTGGAAAGATGGGTGACAACAGAGCTTGTTTATTCTGCTCTTTCCATGGTTCTGCAAGGAAGAGCACCTCTTGGCTACCAAGTTCCAGTGGAGATGTTAATGTACTTAAGTAGGCTGTATAAGGCCAGCTCTTTCAAAAAGGTCCCCGATGCCTTCGTTTTCACTCAGATGACCCCCCTGCTCTCAAATTCTGTCTCATCCATAGAGTAGCAGGAGGGCTTGCCGCAGCTGGATTTGCATCATTCTCTGGTCATCATCTCCATGAATCTAAGACTTCTCACTCAGCACTTAGAGGTGGGTCAGGTAGCCAGGTCTGAGTGACATAATACCTCGAAGGTGTTTTTCCTCCTGCTGCTGATGAGAGAAGCTGGAGCTGAACCTTTCTCCTGCGTTAATCCCCAATGTCAGGTGAGAGTCACTTATTCCTGCTCAATACTCTAAGGACAAACAGGAAAGGGTATAGTTCAGTGAGTAATTAGGAAGCATCTAGGTGACTTGTCAGGGTAAGCCCATCGATATGGAGAGAGGAGGAATAAACAGGCTCCATTCTCAGGGAAGATGCTTGCCTTTCACACCTGATGCTTCCAACGTCCAGACCCCATGGCCCTGACCATGTACTCTGCAGCTCCCTGAAGTCCACTTCCATTTCCAGGCTTGCTCCATTCCTGGGCAACTGTGTTTTCTACTCTGCCTTCCGTTTTTTCCTTCCCCCAGCTCACTCAGAGTTTTTAATCTCACCTCTGAAGTCTGTTTCGTTCACCAAGAATAGAGCCTCCTATTTCAAATCCAGTTCTTTGTTTTTTTAAAAAATACAATTGTCATTTTGACCATGGAGAGACTTTGTTGTTCTGAATGTCTGAGCCTCTCCCATGCAGCAGCAATAATGAAAAGCAATTGCCACTGTACTGTGCCTCGCTCTGAGAGCAGCAGGGAATTCTGCAAAGCTGGATGGGTTTTCACTTGATTCTGAGTCCAGACAATCAAGTTTTGTGACTTTTCACCTTATGGTCTGATAGTAAAATATGGGAAGACATGAAGAAACTGAAAATCAACCCCCTAGACAATAGAACAGGAGGCTGAGAAATTGACAGATTTCTTATTGGTAACTTCCATGTGGGGGCATTTCACACAGGTATATCACTGAAATCCTTGTCTTCTCACCTGCTTCCTCCTGCAGGACTAGGCTTCACCAGGGCTTTGCTGATGTCTCCTTGGGCAAAGGACTTAGTCCAAAAAAGACAGGTGTCATGCATAGCTGTTTATATTTGGTCAAGTCTTTTGAAGGCCTCAAGGCTTAACTTACACTTTTCCATGCTGTTGGTAAGGGGCATTTATAGCAGACAGAAAAGAAGACCATTTTTTTTTTTCTCAAGACAGAGTCTCACTTTCTCATCCAGGCTAGAGTGCAGTGGCATCGTCATACCTCACAGCAACCTCAGACTCCTGGGTTCAGGGGATTTTTCTGCTTCAGCCTCCCAAGTAGGTGGGACTATAGCTGCATGCCACCATGCTTTTTTTTTTTTTTGCAGTTTTTTGGCCGGGGCTGGGTTTGAACCCGCCACCTCTGGCATATGAGGCTGGCGCCCTACTTCTTTGAGCCACAGGCACCGCTCCCAGCTAATTTTTACCTTCCTTCCTTTTTCTTTCTTTCTTTCTTTCTTTTTAAATAGAGATGGGGTCTCACTCTTGCTCAGGCTACCTGAAACTTCTGGCCTCAAGTAACTGTCCCACCTCGGTCTCACAAAGAGCTGAGTTATAGGCATGTGCCACTGCACCCAGCCAGATGAGCCTCTTTACTGGCAGAATTAAGGCATGTATGGACTTCCAGTCCCCTTCTCCTGTCTGGGGCCACTGCCTTCCTGCCAGTGCCCTGTATAATCCTTTGTGCTGCTTTCATTTGCACCTAAGTAGCTGGGACTATGGAAATTGATGAATCTGGCTTACAATGGCCTTGGGTATCTGCAGCTTCCCACCAATTATGGATATGTGGAGTAAATGGTCAAATGAGGTACGAATGGGTAGGGAAAGTGCTGAGACAATTTCCGAGAGTATTTTGGTGGCAGGAAGTGGAAGATTGACAGGAATACAATGTAGAAAATAAGGGAACCACAGATAGTCTCTTTCTTCCAACACTCTTTGACAGTGAGGCTGATGGCAGGCTTATTATGTGGCCAAGAAGACCAGCAATGGAAGATGGGGAGGGATTCTGCCCCTACAATACCAGTTGTGTCCATACCAGTGCTGGCACAGAACTGGCTCTCTCAGCTCTGTGGAGAGAGTCCCCAGAAGATGATGGGAACTGACCAATGATGAGAGTCTGAGAAGAAGACCCATAGAGGAGACTTTGCGATGTAGCCACTGATTCTCTTAGATCTGTCCTTGAGTGAAAGGCTTGATGCTGCTTCTTGTCATGTGAAGTAGTTGCAGAGTGACCACCCCTTTTGACAAACAGGTGAATATCACTGCTTCCCAGCAGCTTGTCTGTCCTGAATGGGAGCATGAACATCTTCTTGCTATTACCCAAGAGAACTCCTACCTGTTCCCACATTTATTCCTCTAACACATTTGAAGTAGTAATCATTTTCTAATCGTTTTCCTCAAGGGAAGATGTCCTTCTTTGCATCAGCCCAGGTTGCAACATCATCACCCATTAGGGATAAACTCTGGGCAGGTATTCTGAGATTCATGTCCCAAGGAAAGTAGGGCTAGGGCCACTTCTCTATGTGGGATGGGGGCTCTCTTGGGATCTGGGCAATATGTTCACTTGCAGATGCCTGGCAAATGCAGACATCTGTCAACCTGCCTCTTGGATATTGGCACCAACTGCATCTGCCCATTGTCAGCCCTTTTCCAGGGCACAGGGGAATTTCATACCTGGAATTACTTCCATCTTTTGGTAGTCTCTCAATTTTCTGCTTTAGAGGTTGCATTATCCCAGTGGTTCTCAACCTTCATAATGCCGCGACCCTTTAATACAGTTCCTCATGTTGTGGTGACCCCCAACCATAAAATTATTTTCATTGCTACTTCATAACTGTAATTTTTGCTGCTGTTGTGAATTGTAATGTAAATACCTGATATTTACCCCTGTGAAAGGGTCATTTGGGTCATGCCCACAGGTTGAGAACTGCTGCCTTATCCTAAAGTTGTCTCAAAAACGCATCCTACCTTGGGCAGGAACAGGGGTAGAATGCAATGGGGTGGATGCCCAAGAAAGGAAGAATAGCTCAGGATTCCAGATAGCATAGTTAGAAGCTAGCTCTCTTAGAGAGAACTCTCAGAGCCCACATCCCCTGATGACTTGTATACCTTCACATACCACATTTCACCCTACTGGGAAATAGCCAGATGATACACTTACCTCTTCGAAGGGCAGAGGGACCTAGGGCCACTCTGCAAGTGAGTAACCTGGCAAGCATTCAACAGAGGTTGGGGAATGCAGTGGACGACTGTCAAAGTGTCATTGTACCCTGGACCCCAATCCCTCTTCCAGACCCTCCCACTTTCAGTCCAGGCTTGAGAGTGAGGGGTGGCAGGGAGGAAGGCCGGGAAGGGCTCAGGCATGCATCTCATCACATTCCTTTCTTTTTCTTCTCCTTCCCACACACCAAGGAGTTTTCACATTTAGGGGTTACAGTGTGAGTTGGGAGATGGGGAGGGGAAGAGTGCATGGGCCAGTGGCAATTGGATAATTGGATAATTGTTGCAAAACATGGAAGTCACTCATTAGGGTCAGGAGGAGTTGCGGCTACAGTGCTGCCCAGACGGCGGGAAAGGAGGAATTTGGAAATAAGCTAAGGCTGAGAAGATAGAGATGCTACCGAAAAAGGGTGAGAGCGAGAATACAGGAGGGAAAAGAATAAAAAAGTCTGTTGGTCGAAAGGAGGAGAAGGGAAGAAAAAGGGGAGAGAGAAAAATAAGGTTGCTTTTGCTTTTTTGTTGTTTTTCAGGTTGTTTCAATTTTATTTTCTTTCTTTTTGTTGTTGTTTTGTTTTTAAAGGATCTCACACCTGATATTCCACGTTCCATCCATTTCGGTTCACCAAGGGCAATGAAGAAATTCTCTTGCCTTTCGTATTCCTCCTCATCTACTATTTTAACCCTTATGGTTTTCCTGTAGGGACAACAAGAGAGAAAATGTGTCGACTGGGGCGGTCGATTGACTGGTCACCTGGAGCACAGCCTTTAAAATCATTTCCCATCACTCTTGGCACATGCAGCCCAGTCCTGCCATGGTGGCTTTTGAAAGGACCATGGCAAATTGTGTTGTTCCCACGTGAAAAATGATCTTAGTTTTTCTTGTCTCTTTGGTCATAGTCCTTTGTATGAGTGAGAGGGAGAGGGAGCCAGGAGGCAAGGAAAGGTGGGCAAAGGGAGGGAGCCAGAGAGCTGGGAAGGGAGAGGGAGGAAGAAGGGGTGGTGGGGAGGAGGTGTTTAGACCCTGCTGAGAGTTAGTAGGAGGTAAGTGGGCAGCACATTCCACTGGGTGTCACATGGTAACCCTGGCAATTCTTTGGAAAACAGGTAAACTACTGGCCCATCAGGAATGACCCAGGGTCCTACCACAATAGGGAAATATATCAGTGGAACCTGGGGATTGTGTCACTTCTTCCTGTTAATACTCACTTCCATTGTGAGCCTCATAAAAGAAAAATTTAAAAAATAAGTACTTTTGAGGAAGGCAAATGAGAGAGAGGGAAGGAGAGACAGAATTGTATTACTTTTCTCATTCTTTGTTTCATAAGGTTTCCGTGGTAGGAACTAAATATACATGTGTTAACCACAATATCATATAGGAATCCTTTACTATTTACAATTGATCCACTTCTGAAAAAATGTGAAAGAAATGATATAAATCATCAAATTCTAAATCACCTCTGAATTTCTGTCATAGAGGAGTTATATGTTCCCAAATTGGCTTCCTAAAACGTTGATGATCATGAGTCTAGGACACAAGGCGGTGGAGGTTTCTGTTTGTCTCTTGATAGCTTAACAAAGCATAGTGTCTTTTAAGAACAAATCATCAGAGAAGCAAAGTTTGAAAATCAATCACTCCTCTCAAGAGACGGGCTCAGACCACAGTCATGTGGAGAGCTTGCTACTTAGGCTTGGCTCTTCCTGCGCAGCTCTTCTGGTCATGGAACTAGAGTGGTCAGGGGGTCTCACTAGTGAGCCAGAATTGTTTGTTTGTTTTGAGACAGAGTTTTACTCTGTCACCCTGGGTAAGGTGATATGGCATCATAGCTCACAGCAACCTCAAACTCTTCAGCTCAAGCCACCCTCTTGACTCAGCTTCCTGCGTAGCTGGGACTACAGGCACCTACCATGATGCATAGCTAGTTTTTACTTTTTTCTTTTTCTTTTCCTTTTTTTTTGTAGAGACAGAGTTTCACTTTATCGCCCTCGGTAGAGTGCTGTAGCGTCACTCAGCTCACAGCAACCTCCAACTCCTGGGCTTAGGTGATTCTCTTGCCTCAGCCTCCCGAGTGGCTGGAACCACAGACGCCCAACACAACGCCCAGCTATTTTTTGTTGCAGTTTGGCCGGGGCTGGGTTTGAACCTGCCACCCTCAGGTAGGGGGCCAGTGCCCTACTCACTGTGCCACAAGCACCGCCCCAGAATTGTTATTTTATGCTTTTTTTCTTTGGTCCTGGAACTAAATGCTAGCTAAAGATCAAAGAGGTGCTAATGAATGGTGGCCTAAGTGTCTCTTCCGATCTGCTGAGGAGCCTATTATATTTTCAAGACGCCCTTGGCTTTGCTACCCATAATGTTGCAAAGTAATCTGAGGTGGTTTGCTGGGCATAGGATTTGCTGCGCATTTGGTACGGCGTGTACTTTATAAGCACAGTCATGTGCCAAGCAACAGTGCTGCAGTCAACAACAGACTGCAGAAGCAGCGGTGGCTCCCAAAGATAATAACATGGTATTTTGACTGTATCCTTTCTATGTTTAGATGTGTTTAGATATACAAATACTCACCACTGTGTTCCACTTGCCTACAGTTCTCAGTACAGCAACATGCTATACAAGTTTGCAGCCTGGGAGCAAATACCACACAGCCCAGGAGTCCAGGCTCGTGTGAGTGTCCTCCGTGATGTCCACACAGCCATGAAGTCTCCTAATGGGGCATTTCTCAGCACATGCCCCACCATTAAGCGATGCATGACTGTATTTTTTTTCTACTTTTTGGGCATTTGGGGGGCACCTTTTCAGACCTCACTCAGTGGACAAAAGAGAAAGCACAATGATTGTCAAGAGGCATTTTTAGGAACTTCTCTCTTGGCTCTTGATACGAGACCCTTTAGAAGATGCAAGGCTGCGTTTCTGCTGCAGGGAGTCAGTGGTGGAATGGGAGTAGGGTGCCCTGAGAACATAGGTAAGGCCCAAGGGGCATGAGGAACAGCTTAGCCAAGGAAGAAGCAATCCCCAACCCGGCACTTTCTTCCCCACAGCACGGTCTATCTAGGAAAGGATTTCTTGGCTTACCTATGGCAGGCCTTGGAGGTATCAGGTCATTTAGGTTGCAAGCAAAGATTTCATTCACTCTGAGAAGACCCAGAGACTTCTTGGGAAAGCTTCAATTCCAGTCAGAATCCTCTTCCCTACTATTCTAATGCTTTGCCTGAACACTCTGTTGCTCTTCATGGGAAAGTAGAGGAAGGCAGCTAGGTCTTTGTATATCTTGGAACACAAATTTTTATTCTTAGCCCAGTCAAGGACAGGGAGAGAACCAAGCCTTAATAGTAGGCATGTGGCAGATCAGAAGGCTCCAGAGTCCTGCTGTAGGGAGTGGGGTGAGCCATGACCAAAGTACATTGATTCTCAAGTCCTGGGACTCCAGTCTTAGCCCCGAGACTACTGCCCCATGGAGATTTCTGCTGAGAGTCTGTTTCCCAGTGCTGCCTTCCAGGCTGGTGCCCTTGGACCTTCTCCTTCCTGGAAGAGCCTCATATGTGGCACTCTCAGTGCACCAGCTCTGTCTCTTTCTCTTTCCCCACACTCATTTCCTCATCCCAGAAAAACCACCATTGGTCTTGAGCATCCCTCTTATGGCTACCGTGTGACAGGCTGGCAGGTGTTAGGATAGAGCTGGGAGCAGAGAAAGGACATGGAATAAGGAAATGAAAAGAGAAGGAAAGAGAGAACAAGAGAGGAAACAAGGGAAGGTGAACCAGAGAGTCAGAAGACAAGAGACGAGGAGACAAACAGACCGGAGAGAAGAAGAGCAGGGAGAGAGAAGGACATTAGTGTTAGTGTGGAGGACAGGGTACTACACCTTTCTGAAAACTCATATCCACCATGCGGGGGCCCATCATCTCAATGAAGTAATTCTTGTTTTTCTCATACGTCTCATCATCAATTACCTTGATGTGAATTGTTTTGCTGTGGATGGAAAAATAAGTATCATAAGCAAGGAAGAGAGTGGGGGTGAGCCAGTCAGGAGAAGAGACAGCAAAGCGATCCAGAAGGGTCTGAGCTTGCTGAACACCACAGGGACTTGGAGGAGAGTGGCTGCCCGGGATCCCTCCAGCCTCACGGGGCTCCTCCCAGGCTTCATGTGGCTTCAGGGCATGATCCCACTTGGACACTGAAAAGAAAGAGCTTGAGCTTCCCAGCTAAAGTCCCTGGGTTCTAGCCCTGCCTATGCTGTGTGATCTTGGACTCACTTAGTTGATGTACAAACAGGATGAACAATGTTTACACCATCCCAGGGTGGTTGTGACGTCAGTGAAGAGATGTACCTGGGCATTCAGGTCTCCCATGTTTGCTTCCTTAACTCTCTTGCTTTAGGCACAAGAGATAATTTTTTGACGTTCAAAATCCGCTGATGTTGTTCCAAAAGGTTCATTTTATAATAAAAAGCAGAAAAGGAAGGACTAATTCATCTGTGTAAATCTTGCCTAGAAATGTAGAATTTTTCCCTTTCTGCCTGGCCAGGGGAGCCAGGAGAGTTGCTCCACCCATGTCACACATTCTGGTAATGCACAGAGGACCCCTCAAACGACTGACACTATCTCTAAAGAAGCTTCCGCAATCATAATTCTAGGGCACCCTGAATTATGCTTAATTTCTAAGTCTTCCAATATCTTGTGCCTGGCACCAATATATGGCTTTTTATGCTAAAAGGTATTATTTTGTTAATGTAAACATTTAAAAACATAAAACAATTTCAGCAACCCTGTTTTGCATTTCTTTCTTTCTTTTTTAAATTTTTAAAAAATATTACTAGGAGGTTTAAAAATAGAAATAGAGTTTGGCTTCTCCTGACTGTTGCTTAATGAGGGGACTTTGCAGAACCAGACCCTGGCCTAGGTGCTAGGCCTCTCTCAGAGAGGTGAGACATCAGTCTCCGGACTGAGCCGGTGTGGAGCCAAGTCTCCCCTGGGCAGTGGGAGTCTATGCCCATGGGTGCCCTTCTTTCAGACACTAGCTTTTGTTGAGGAGACTGAGGCTGCTAGGTTCTCCCTTTATTCCTTTTTATAAAGTAGAAATATCTTTCCTTTCTAACTTGGAACCCCGTCTCTGATCTTCCAATCTTTCCCCAGTCACCGTTAGAGCTTTGCATGTCTACACTATGGGTCCACCAGTCCTGAAGTGAATGCAACAGCATGTACTAACACACCCCTGCCCGCCACCCCACCACTTATAAAAGCAGACTCTAAGCCTTCATCACCTGTCAAACCCCGCCAATAACAGCAAACCAGGCTGTCAGCATGATAGAAAGCATGACTACTCACTCGTGAATGGCCACAACACTTACAGCCTTCCTTCCTCAGGTAATGATGCCCTGTGTTCAAGTCCTTCCTCCACTCCTCACTAGCTAGGGGACCTTTGGCACCTTACTGAAGCTCTTCAAGTCTCATGTGTTGAGTGGAACAGTAGTACTGACTTTGCAGTGTCCTTAAATGTGATAATGCATGTAACTTTGCTGGCAGGGTATGTGCTGCTTTCTAAAAATTTAACAAATAGCAGCCTTTAATACTAAGAGTAACAAGGACCCCAGTTTGGTGGCTTGAGAGTGACATGTAAGGAAATCTTATCATATTTAGACATTAAGTCAGAAAATAATAGGCAATTAATAAATAGAATTGGTGACTCAAAAGGTGGTACAAGCTGGAAATAGAATTTAGGTCAAGAAAGGTTTGGATAAAACAGGAAGATGACTGATCCCAGATGGGTCATTAGAGGGGCTCAGGATGTTAAGAGTGGTAACAGAGAACATGTCTCCCATTCTCTCAAAATCTAGCCTGTGCCCCCATCAGTGATGAGCTCTGTTCTGGGCTGGACAGACCACATGTCTTTCAACATAGCATGGTTTGTGCCTGTTTTGACTTTTAGTGAGCAGATAAAAAGTGATGCTGTTAACTTCTTAGTTGGGGATGAGAGAAATGAAGACAGGCCTTCAGTAGCCCCAGGTGGAACCCAGGCCCACCAGCCAGAATCACCAGTTGGAGGGTGGAGTGGGGGAGCAGATGTGGGATCCCCCACAGGGATCACTCACGGGGAAGGCAGCTCATCTCTTTGGACTTAAGGTGTTACCTTGCCTGGGGGCTATGGAAATCCTTTCCAGCTCTAGAAAACTGTGAGAAAGTTCTCACTTCTGCTCAAGTCACAAATGAGGTCACAGGAACATTTAAATATAATAAGAGTTACCAGCTAGGTCTTGAGTTCTCTTTCCAAACCTTGTTCCTTCCCCTTCAGTCAATGGCACCATCATCTACCAAATTGCTGAAGCCCCAAATCCAGAGACATTCTGATTTCTTCCTTCCTTTCCTTCGCTCCTCCTCCCTGGTCCTGGTGCCCCTATCCATGGCATATTTAATTTATCACTCCTGTTCCATCAAAACCAAGATCCTACACCATCACCTCTCCCTTGGACTTTGCAGTAGCCTCCTAAGAGATTTCCCTGCTCCTGCCTTTGTCCTCCTTCTTTGATCCATTCCTCCCATCACAGGTAGGTTATCTATTAAAAATGTAATCCCAATCCTTTCATCCCTTTATGACTGCAACCAACGCACAGCCCTTACCATGGCAAATGGGAGTTTGCATAATCCACCTGCCATTGACTTCTCAGATTCCACTCATAATGTTCTCCCCTTGCTTACTCATGGCACCCAGACACACTGGCCATCTATTCCTCAAATCAACTCCTTTCCCACATCAGACACTCCCATTGCTATTCCGTCTGCATAGGACAGTCTTCACTCCAGTCTTGCTTATCTTTACCCTTTGGGTATCCCAGTAAACATCTCCTCAGACAGGCCTTCCATGGCCACCTTGTCTTGAGGTAGTCACTTGCTATATCATCACTGTGTTCATTCCCATCAGTACACTCACAGCTTAGAGGTAGCTGGTCTGTCCACATTAGCATATGAGCTCCACAAGGATAAGGGACATGTCCATCCTATTTGCCACCAGTGTCCAGTGCCCAGCTTGGTATCCAGCATATAGGAAGCCTCAGTCATGACTTGCTGAGAGTTAGTGAAGAATTTCCAAAACACTCAAAGCTTCATAAAATGAATCTACTCTGCCTTTTTGCAGTACAAATATAAGTTATTAGGACAAAAAAATATTTTGCAGGCTACTTTCATGGAATGCCCCAGCAGGTGTCCAGCCTTTTTTCTTTTCTGCTGCATATGGGAAGCATAAGAGTTGTCTTGGGCCATGCATTAAATACACAAACACTAATTGACAGTTGATGAGCAAAAGTCCCAAGCATACTTTTTGCAATATTTGATACCATAGGTAAGCAAAACGGTTCTCAAATAATCTGCATGTGGCCCCTGGGTCACAGGTCGGACACCCCTGGAAGGAGTCTCAGTGGTGCAAAAAAGACAGAAGCCCAGTATCATCAAACTTAGGGCTTACATAAACAACTGCATTTGTCCATTTTATAGAAGATGTCTCCAACAATAGCCTGGGATCTAACTGACTGGTTTACAGGAGGGTTTTTGAATCCTTTGTCTCCCCAATCCCAATTCCTCCTTCCATCATAGTGGTGGTTACTGAATAGTCATGGGGGCATATTATCCCAAGCAGCTACTCTTGGAGCCAGTAATGCTGCCAGAAGTTCCAGAGCCTGCATCTGCCTGTCCTCTAAGTCTCTCAAAGAGTACAGCACTGCCTAGAAAAGATGCTCCCAGGAGAACATTCCTTTGCTCATGGGTATCCAATCCCAAATCAGCCTTTGATTCTCTGGGTACTGCAAAGGGAAGTGTTCTCTTTCTCTACTGAGTTCCTTTAGAGGGGAAGGGGGAGGAAGCCGCATCCAGCAGTTGCATGGATGAATGATGCATTGGAAGAGGATACTGTGAATTTCACTTTATAAAGAAAGGAAGAAATCAAAGGTAATTCGATTATATGCTTACATGCTGTTCAGTGCCATGGGAAAAACTTTCTTATTTCAGCCTTACTTCTGCTGTATTAACATAGGTTATTATTTTTGCTTCCTTTTTAACAATAAGAAAACAGATGCTCAGTGAGGCTGAGTAACTTGCTCAGAGCCACACAGCTAGTAAGCAGCAGAGCTAGGTTTTCAGCACATGTCCTCTGGAGCTATGACAATAGCCTACAAGCAGGTAGCACCATTCCCAAGCAGCCACCACGATGAGGAACCCCAGAACTGCTCCCATTAAACTGCTGGCAGCAGAGGTGGGTAATAAGTGGACCTGCCTCTGCATCACATCGTGAGTAGGTGGCCTCCTAACCCTTCAGCTCTCCCATGCCAGAAATAATCTTTATATCCAGGCTGGATTTCCAACTTGGTGACCTCTTCCCCCTTCATTCCTACTAAATGACTCTTTACCATAGCAAGAAGGTTTCTTTCATCACTTGTAAATGCATCCTTCTGCTCTGAGCCAGCTAATGTTCACAAAGCTGCCTTGATCTGGGGCAGCAGGACAGAGCTGGGGAGGAGCTGCCAGCCTTTCCATGGCAGCTTTCAGGAGCCTCACATCCCTGTGTTGGGTTGTTCTTGTAGTTTCCTCTATCTTCCCAGCTGGAGGCCAGCTGCCCCCATCTCTTCCCTTGCTAGGCTCCTGACTCTGTGAACCTTGCTAGGTAGACCCCACCCCCACCCCCACCACACCCTCATAGTCCAACACTGACACCCTCTTGGCCCCTCTCCCTAGGTGAGGGAAAGGCTCTTGTCTCAAGAGAAGGCTTAGGATGCTCTAATTGGTTTGCTCTTGAAAACAAGTATGTCACAGGCTCCCTAAAAATCATGCTTTCTCTGCTTCATCTTTAATGTGCATATAGATTGTGGGCATCTTGTTCATGTGCAAATTCTGAGTCAGTATGCTGGGTGGGCCTAAGAGTGGCCCTGCCCTACAAGGCTCCAGGGCATACAGGTGCTGCTCCTCCAGGACAGAGGCTCCCTGGAGAAGTCTCTCCAATGCTAATGAAAACTTGGGGAAAGGAGAGCTGCTGGTCAAATACCACAGCCAGTCAGGATGGTGGCTAGAAGCAAAATGTAGCATTTTAGCTAAAGGCTAGACTAATTTGGTCTATTCCGATACTACATTTCGAGAGGGACATTACACAGTATCCCAAAAGTCACTCATAAAATTGCCATTCATAGGGAAAATGAGAAATTACAGCTAAATCTACCTTTATTGACAAAAGATTCATCACAAATTTTTACAAAGATGTGGCCAACGTGTAGAAAATATTTCATAAATATTTTGTAAAATTTTGTAATGAATATTTTGTAAATAAAGGTACATTTAGCTATAATTTCCTGATGTATGGCAACTTCTGAGTCACCTATACCCAGAGTAGAGTGACTAGAAGTCTAGAAACTCCATTTCCAATTAGTTTTCTAATATTTACATCATGCCTACTTTGTACTAGGCACAGTTCTAAGCATTTTATTTATATTAAATAATTTACCCTTAATAACTAACCTGTGAGGTAGGTAGAGGTTAGGCAAGGTGCTATTTTCTCCACATATGTTAATATTTTCTCATTTAATATTTGCATTAACCTACGAAGTGGGTACTATATTTATCCTAATTGCCACAGATGAGAAACCAGATGACCAGGAAAGTGAAGAGTCTCACCCAAGGTCAAAAGTAAGTAAGTGGTGGAGCTGGGATTTGAACTCCATGCCATTCTAAAGATGGTGCTTCTAACCACCAGAATCTGGAGGATAGCTGTCTCCCGGGGGAGATGGGGCTGTCCTGAATGGTTCTGGGGCTGTCACAGGTCATTGGCTGGAAGCTCCAGGGAGGTGAGCTGCACCTCTACCATGTGCCATCAGGAGATCAACTGCTTATAAGGACATGGTGGTGTCATTCCTGGAGGTGTTAAAAAATAGAATGATGACTTGCATAAGAAAGGCTGGGGGAAGGATTCAAGCCTGTTATGGGGTCAGGTAGATGAACTCTGAAGAGCTATACCCTGTGGGGAGCTGGTAAAGAAGCTCTCTGAAATATAAAGGAACCCTGATTTGGAGTGTTTGCCTCCCAAGGTGAAAATAGCCTCACTGTGGTCAATTTAAAGCTACTTAACTTATTCACAATCAACTTGTAAAATTCCTTAACAGTTAAGAGTCAGCTCTTGTGGGTTGGCAGAGCTTGCTCCAGCATACCATGGACAGTGCAAGATTCTACTGAAATGTCAGAGAAGTTATGCTGGGAAAAGGTAGCTCTGACTGCTGTACAAGTTATTTTGTCACATGCTACTGTTTTCTCAAAGTGGACAAGTATCTGATAAAGTGAGGTTTGACTGTGGTGATTTAAAAAAGCCTTTGTAAAGAAGGCTTAAAGATTTGGCTTTTAAAAGAATTGTGGTTGGGTATAGAGGCTGTGGTAGGCAGAATTTCTAAAATGTTCCACCCAAGATATTCTGACCTAATGCCTGGAACCTGTGACTATGCTGAGCTATCACTTCCATAGGGTTATATGAGATGGTATGTGATATGGCACCGTGGAACCTTAAAATATGGCACCATGGAACCTTAAAATAGAGACTTTACCCAGGTGGGCCTGATTTGATGTTTGGGTTGGTCCTTAAAAGCACAGCACTTTCTCTGGCTAAATTAGAAGGGAAGCCAGGGAAGAAGGGGAGCATGAGAAAGACCCTCCAGGCTGCTTTGCTTTGAAGAGGAAGAGTGTCACTCAAGAGGAATGTAGGTAACCTCTAAGTGCAAAGAGTGATGGTGGATGACAGCAGCAAAGAAAAGGACCTAAAGCCACAAAGGATTCTGAAGGACTTCCTGAAGGAGTTTGGAGGCAGATACTCCCCAGGAGTCTCCAGATAAGATCCTGGCCTTGCTGCCACCTTGATTTCAGCCTTGTGAGACGTTGGGCAGAGAACCTGGTTGAGCCTAGGTAGTTGTTAGCTACAGGAACTCTGAGATCATAAATGGTCATTATTTTATGGCTCTACATTTGTGACAATTTATTACCAAGCAATAGACAACTAATATGGGAGGCCTATTTATTTTAAGGAGGTGGGAACTGAACCAGATGAACTCGTGGAGCCATGCAGTATCTGCTTTGTAATCAGAATACTTTGTCCTGATGAATGGGCCCTTCCTGCAAAGCAGAAAAAGGATACACCCATGAAGACAGAATTTGACAAGGACGGGATCTTCCTTTGCGTCACTATCATCTTGCCACAGGGCAGGGCATGTTGTGAAGAGCACTGGCTGGATTTTAGCCTCTACTCCAGGGTCTTTACACAGCCCATAACTGCTGTACAACTGCGTGCAGCAACCCCGATGGGCAGACTCTTCCTTGGTTCACTATTCCACACACATGCCTGAGCCAACAGGAATATGGGGCAGGCTGAGACAGAGAGAGATGGAGCTCACTGAAGAATTTTCTACACTTTAGGGGGATGGTCAGGTAGGTGGGAAGATAACCAGAAAGGCAGGGACAAAGTCGGAGGGAAGAGTGTTTAAATGTGTGTAAGTAGGGAGAATGCATAGGGCCCCTTTTGCTTTGGGGTCTATCTGGGCCCTCCTGATTAGCTCTCTGATGCTTATGGCTTCTCTGTTTGACTGATCAGAGGAAACCCCTGAGGACATGGCTTCCCCTGCACAAAGAATAGGAATTTTGTCTCTATTGACAATGAAGACCTGACTTCTTGGTGTGTCCATGGTTGTAGACACAATATATGTCTGAAGACTTAATGCTCACTCTGTTCATTCTGAAATGTCCAGGGACATAACTGCACATTACAGCCCATAGTTGGCTCCTCCTCTGTTCTAAATATCCACTTTTGCAGATCACAAAGAGGTTGTTACCTATGGCTAGAGTGAAAAAGGCATCTGAGATAACTGTATGACTATGGACCTAGACTTGGGGTTATGATCAGAGGCAAGGTGGTACCAAAAGCTCCAAAGGGGCCACTCACTCTTTTTCCCAAAGGTCAGGGCAAAGTTTCTAATTTTTAGAAAAGAGGTCTTCTAAAGTAGGCACCTTTCTTTGCAGAGCAGCTCTGCAGGATAGGAAAGATTTTAAATTACAAATTCTTATTCTCTTCTTCTTTTCTTAGAGGATAATTGATTTAACCCTTCACCTAGGTATTGGAGGCTTTTTTAAATGTCTATCCATTCATCTATTCACCCATCCGTCTCTGCAATTTTATTTTTTCAAATTTGTCTACACAAACTAGACATTCCTCATTATGTCCTAACCACGCCACCCCTCTGCTCACCTTGGAGATCCTTCCTTCCTTCCTTCCTCTACCCGTCCACCCATCCATCTTTCTATCCATTCATCCCCCTCCAATTCTCCCTTTCATTCAATAAATATTTATTAAGCACCTAATACATGTCAGGCATGATTATCAAGCAGGAAGGACACAAAATCTGTCTTTAAAGGATCTTCTGTGTAGTGGGAGGCAGAAAATTAATCAAGTAATTAGAGTGAAGTGTGATAAGTAAGATAATAGAGGCAGAGCCGGGTTGGGAGCACAATGATTTAGAACAAGGAGATCAAGGAGCCTTTGCAGAGGAAGGGCTGTTTCAGCACTGAATGATGAGTTGAGTAGGTTTGGTCAAGAGGAGTGGGATCTTCCAGCGAGTGGGGAGAGCATGTATCAGAAGCTTGCCAGTGAGAAAATACACGGTGGCTTCAAGGCGGGTGAAATAGGTTCCTTTTGGCCAGAGTATCCAGACTGTGAGCCAAGCTGAGGAGTCTGGGATGGTATGTCCTCCTCTCTACCTTGCCATGTCCCCCATTAAAAATAGAGCCCAGGGACTGACTAGTCTGGGAGGGTGCTCCTGCATGGCCAGCCGCGCTGACTTTCCTACATTGTGGCTGTCACACTGAATTGATTATGCCCTGCCTAAAGCATTCCTGATCTTTTTCTTGGGTAACTATCTTGCCTCTTGAGCCAAGATGTACTTCTTGGGACTTGGGATATGTCTTATTCCCAGCTCCTCTGCAGTTCTTAAAGGCCCAGATGTGGACATAGAGCTCTGAAAACACCTGTTGGTCACCTGGTTCCTGATTCATCTATCCACCCACCTATCCATGTACCTTCTCACTCAATATTTACCAGAGGGATCTTCCCACACTCATGGAACTTACAGTTTAGTGGTGTGTCCATGCACAGAAAATATCCCTTGGCCTCTCCCCTTTGCTCATGTGGAATTCCCATGGGGCAGGAGTCAATATTAAGCTCTAGGAAATGTAATGTCTGTGGAGGAAACTAACTTATTCCCATTCCTCAGCCAGCTCCAATACATCTTAGCTTGGGTATACAACAAACTTCCAGAAGGCTCCTGAGCTCGATTATTTCTTGTGGCTATTCAAGCAAAGATAAAAGGATTGTATGTGTGTGTGCTCACACGCACGGACAAAGAAATGTGCTTAGACATTGTCTTATTATAATTTCTCTGTCAGGACAACAGTGCTCTCATCTCTTTGAGCTTCAGTAAGGATTTCCCTTCCCTTTTTTGCTGCCATGTGGTGGGAAGTGCCTCACGTTCCTGATTATGTGTGTGCATGTGAATGGAGGTGTGATGGGGTGGGCTGAGGGTTAGGAGCATCTGGCCTTCTTGAAAGTTCTGAAGGAGTATTGCCTAATTATTCTCAAAGGGGAATTACTTTCCGAACTCCACAGCAGTAGGTCTGTGCAGGTTGCAGGTTTTAGCTTTGCGTGTGACTCAGTCATTTACAGCCCCATTTGTGCCCAACTTTGCCTGACTTACCCTACGGGAGTGGAGTGGGGAAGAGACGTGTATTTGCCACCCAATTCTCCCCATCTCCTAAGTCAAGAGGGGAGGTAAGAAAACACCAATGGTCTGGGAATAAATGGTTGATGTGCTGTGCAGTTGATAAACCCCTTTCTTGGGAAGGCAGTAAGATAATCTATAAAATCATTTTATTTAACAGTGTGTCAGCTCCCAGCACTGAAGAGAACAAGTGGCTGGCTTTCAGACTCATGGCTTTAGAATGTTGGGTCTCTCTGTCTTGCTTTCTCTCTCTGCTGGGAATCTCATTTTAAAAGAATGATTTTGATCTGGGTGGAAAGGAGAGACATTTGTATTCTGTAAACATAAAATGTTGGGTCCAAGAATAACCTTCTAATATTAGAAAGAAAGAGGCACTAGTTTTGCAGGACCCGAGTCACACAGTCAAGGCTCTTAGTCTTATGTCTTAAGTCTCCATCCACTTGAGCATTTACAAAGCCCACACTTTCTGTTGGATAATGCATAGATATCCCCATAAATAGCAAATCCAGGAAAGATTGCTCTTCCTGGGGCTTTGCCAAAAAATACTTGATTTAGATACTTAACTATGTGAAAGACTGACTGATTCTATAGACATTTTCTTGACTCAACCAGGTACTAAACTAAAGCAGAGCTGTAGCACCCATATCTGTAGGACCCACACCCACAGCACTGCACACCTGTAGCACCCACATCTGCACAATCACAATGTAACTAGGGTTCCTAGTTCACCCTGCAGAGCTAACCCCTTAAGCCTTTCAGGAAGCCTGATAATGTTGTCAACCTTTCCATTTATCTGTTCTTCCCTGCCCCGCTCCTCACAGGCCCCTACTCTTCCTCTTCCTCCCCACAGGAAGTACCCATTCAGTGCAAGGGCTCAGCTCCCCCCAGCCTACCCAAGTCCGTCATTGCTCCATATCCACTATGGTCCCTATTTTTAGACAAAAGAAAGGGGCGGGAAGAAGTATGGAATGTTTTTTGGAGAATATGGTCTTTGAACTGCACTCTGGAGGTGGTGGCCAGTTCTCTGTGGCCCTGGCCCCTGCCTTCCTGCCCTTGCCACACTTGTGTGAGTGTTGGCCACTCCATTTGTCATTGTGGTCCCCTCTGCTGGTACTCCCTTCTCTCCAACCACATATGGTCCTGGTCACCCGCACTTGTGCAAGAGCCATCCAACTCATCTCCCTGCTTCCATTTCTCTCCCCCTGTGACAGTCCATTCTCCTCTTAGCATCTGTAGTACTTAAAAAAAACTTTTTAAAGAAAATCATAATGTGCTGCTTCTCTGCTTAATCCTTCCTTGGTTCCCACTGCACTTTAGATATGATTGAAGGTGCATATCTAGCTGAAGAATTCTGAAACTTTAGCACACTTAGAACCATCTAGGGTTCGGCGCCTGTGGCTCAACGGGCTAGGGCGCCAGCCACGTACACCTGAGCTGGTGGGTTCGAATCCAACCAGGGCCCGCCAAACAACAACGACAGCTGCAACCAAAAAAAATGGCCGGGCGTTGTGGTGGGCGCCTGTAGTCCCAGCTACTTGGGAGGCAGAGGCAGGAGACTCACTTGAGTCCCAGGAGTTGGAGGTTGCTGTGAGCTGTGATGCCACAGTACTCTATCCAGGGTGACGGCCTCAGACGCTGTCTAAAAAAAAAAAAAAAAAAAAAGAACCATCTAGAAGGCTGGGTAAAACACAGATCTCTGATTCAGCAGGTCTTGGCAGGACCTGAAAATCTGCATTCCTAATGAGTGCCCAGGTGGTGCTGCTGCTGGCTCCAGAATCACCAGGAGAAATGTCAGTCAAGGCTTCAAAGCTCTGCCTTGTTGCCCTTCAACTCACCTTCTGCCACCTTTCTTCCACCCCTCTGCCCTCACTATTCATATCCTCTTTCTGTCTTCTCAAAAGCATCTACCTCATTCGGGCCTCAGGGCCTTCCCACTATCTGTTTCCTCTCCCTGGTGCTTCCTTCTCTAGATTTCCTCTGGTCAGGTTCTTTTCAAATGTCTCAGTTATCTGCCTCCACCCTTTCTACCCAATCTGATCACCCTCTGGCTACTCTTCACCAAATCACCTTGATTCATTTTTATCTCATTTATTTATTTGTGCATGGTCTGTTTCCTCCACCAGAATAAAAGTCCTGTGAGAGCAAGAACCTTACCTGTCTTATC
Organism: Arctocebus calabarensis; assembly: GCA_963573935.1. Taxonomy (NCBI): domain Eukaryota; kingdom Metazoa; phylum Chordata; class Mammalia; order Primates; family Lorisidae; genus Arctocebus; species Arctocebus calabarensis. The sequence goes on from CAUYON010048886.1 coordinate 46,532, forward strand.
CATCTGGTCTCTGGCACATAGAATATTTGTTGAATGAAGGAAAGATTCATGGATACTGGTGGGTGATAGGGTAAGAATTGGTGCCCAGCCCTGTCTGATTGCCAAGAGCATGCTTGACACTGTGATGACTGACAGGGACACCGAGGCAGACTGTGGGCTCGTCTCCCTGTGTTCTCCATTCTTGCACACACTACCTTCAGAGCACTATTATTCATATCAGGCTGCTCTTATGAAAAGATGAGTTTAATAGCTCCCCTTTCCCTTCCCAAACAAGTCTAAACTCCTTTCCCAGCCTTAAAAACTTGCATGAAAAGAGTCCCCTTGGCTGGAATCCTGGCTGTGCTGTCACTTCAATTACTTAGTTATGACTCTAGTTAAGCATATTCTCCGTCGTTCCTTCCTGTGACAGATGCCATGAAAAGAATTATCCATTCTCTCACTTCTGACTAAGAGCATGAGCCTATCTAGCAGAGATAACTAGATGCAATACTTCCAAGTTTTAGGACTTTGGGCAAATTACTTAATCTCTATTAGCTGCAGTTTCCTTAATTAAAGATGGATGCAATAATAAAAACTACTCATAGGGTTCTTAGGAAAATTAACTGAGATAATGAGAATAAAACTGATAGCGTAGTAACTGGCATAGAATAAGCAGTCAGAAATGTGATTTAATTGGATGATGGTCTGTTTTAAGTTATAACTGTACCTACCACTGGAAGGATTTTCTGTCTTGACTCCCAGGATAGGGTCAGAAGAGAGCGGGCAATTATGAGTTTGACAGGGGTGGGTTTGTATGGGGCAGGGTATTTTGGAGCTCGATGGTCTGGTCTGAGGAAGAATGACAGAGTGGTATGCCTTGAGAGGGCTCAAGTTTCCTCAACATTTTTCCTTATTTTCATATCCTGCACATTGGTCTCACCCTGTCTTAGAAAGGCTGCTTGGAAATAGAGGTCATTGTTCCCCTGCTGCTGCCCCAGTGGTAGCTGAATGCCTTTTAAGAGGTAACCTTCCCTATTATCCCACACAGCCCTCTGCTCTCTCCTACCTGGGAGCCTCAGGTGATTGCAAGGCAGTTCTCTTGCCTATTTTAATCCCATTGGTTAGAGACAGATGGGCTTTGGGGGTCCTATTTTAGCTCTAAGCGGTATGTGTGGAAGAATCAGTGGTATCAGCTTCTGCTACCGAGGCCATCAGAAAGTTGGATAAGGACAAGCTGTTCTCCACTGTGGCCCAGTGAGCAGAGGCAGCAAGTGAGGACAAGTTGTTCTCCACGGGTGCCCCGTGAGTATAGGCAGCAACTGAATTGCTTTCTAGACTGCAGTCTTGTTGATGGATAAGCCCATTACTCACACACTCTTCCACCTGCCCTCATTTCAGTGCATTCCCCTGAGCTCTGCTCTTTTCTGCTTTTGGCCGGGCAGAGTGTGGTGGAGGAAGAGAGTCTGTTTCCCTTTCTGAACATATCTGTCCCCTCCTCCCATCCCGCCTCTCAGGGGCAAAAGAAGTTTTGCAGTTAATACTCATTTCAAGCAGTACGTTTATATATTCCTGTTGAAAGGGGGAAAAAAAAGAACTTGGGAAAGCCTGGATTTACAGACAGGAAAGGACTGGCTAACAGCAGCCAGCCCAGAAACACTCTGGATCCCTCAGCTCAAAACATTTTTGTTTATTCTATATGTCTGGGGGCCTCTGCCTTTCTGATGACATTTAGGCCATGAAACAGTCAGGCAGAGTCGTTCACCTGAAACAGAAGGTAGTGACACTCTGGGGTGATAAGAGACAGTAATATAATACATTTAAAATTCTACATCTGCCTGGAGGGCTTTTAATCAGGGATTTGAAAGCGCTTTCTCCAGATCTTGCCCATTCATCTTTACCACATCCCTGGGGAATAGCTGGCAGGTAGGTAGCAGAACACTAAAAATAGAGAACTATATCATTATCTTTGATGCAAGCATGGTGTATTTAGACAGCATTTTCTCTGAAGAACTAAAGGGCTCCACACACATTATATTATCTAATTCTAACTTATTCATACAACATCCCCCGTATTTGCTGCCTTGCAGGTAGTTTGGAAAGCTTTGGATCTGCAGAAATTCACAACTTTAATGCTTACTCCTTCCCCTCCTACACTAGCATAATTCCCAGGCATGTAAGTAGCCAGTACTATTGCTTGATCACCAACTTTGTCTAATATCACACTAACATGGGCACCCTCAGCATACCCATTCAACTTTACGTCAGTGACACCAAGAGCTGTAAGAACACACCATGAATTTCCTTACTGTCAGATTTCATTTAGGTCTAGTTTGTTGGGTTTTTGAAGCCTCTCTTGTGTGACCCTCAGATGAACATCATGATTATTGTGAAGATACAGGGTCAAGCAGGGTCTGCAGGGTGTGCTGATCAGAGGAGTGGTAGTTAAGGCTAGTTCAGTCTTTCTTCACCTTGACAATGAACATCACCTTTAACCTTGCCCAGTGGATTTCTTTTATTTGTAAGCATTTCTGCATTTCTCTTCCACTGAAATCAGAACTGTTATATACTTATAGTACATGTTATGGTGTAAAGAATTTGTCATTTGTGTAATTGTCTTCATATTAGCCTAAGCTTTATGAGGGCAGAGGCGGTATTTAATTGTCTCCCTATATCCAGAGTCGAGGATGTGTCAGATGTTTAAATAAACAGGTGTTGAATGAGTGAGGGAATGAATGAGGGTAGGAATCACAGTGAGTATTCTCTGGTTTAGAGCTCCTAATTGTGCCCAGTTTTCACTGATGTAAATTCCATTTTAGGGCACCATAATGGCCCCCCCCCACACACACACACCGTATCATCATGCCCCTGGGAAATGCAGCCTCACCAACCTTTCCTCTCATTTTCCTCAGCTCTCTAGGGGATGCTTAGATAGAAGCCATATTATTGACTTAGTCTCATCCAATAATTTAGTTGAGCTCTGGAATCAGATTGTTTATACAACCTATTCAAAAAGCCCATGACTTTCAGCAAAATCTCTCACCTGTACTTGTCTATGTGGTATAAGGAAAAACACATAATCTGGGAGATCATAGGAACTCTGGTTAGAATCTCAGTTTTGTTGCTTATAGCTGCATGCCCTCGGCCAAATTTCTCACCTCTGTGAGCTTCTGTTTCTTCAGCAATAACATGGAGATGACACATCCTCATGGGGCAGTTGCGCGGGTTACAAGAGAAAGCACAGGCAGCAGGTTCAGTAAATACTATTTCCTTTCCTTCCTTTCTATCCCTTCCTTGGCCTCATCCTCTTTTCTGGCTGCCAGTTATCCTTCAGATGTTTCTAGCTGTCACCCCTTGATTTTAGGCTCCATGCTGGAAGTGTAGCGACTCAGACTATATTTAGATGCATTGGCTCCTTTTTTTTTTACACAACTGTGTTGCTATGGCAATGGCGGAGGGGGGGGAAGGAGGACAACTTAAAAGGAAGGATGGAGCTCAACCATGAAGCCCAGTGACTCTGGTGGACTGTTCCCAGTGAGCTGGTGGTCTCCAAGGAGACTCACCTGTGCATTCCATCAGGCAATGCCTCAAGGAGAGAGGAAGAGGTGCTGCCTGGGAAAATCTCTTAAGAAAAGGGGGCAAAACAAAGAGGGTAAAATGCTGAGAACTGTTTCCTCCACAGCCCTAACTCCTGGAGTCTTCCCAAGTGACTTCTCAAGGTCAGGAGATAGCAGCAGATGGTGTAGGGTGGAGGAACGACATCAGTCATGTTGGAGTTTGGAAGATGTTCAGACTCCTTCCCAGGAAGAAAATCCCACCCCCGTGCCATGGCCCAGGCTTGCAGTGGATAGGCTTGCCATCCACAGGGGAAACCAAAGTTACACAAGGACAGAAAGGGGGAGAAGTCTCCTTTATTTGAGTGTAGAATGTTGTATACTTGCTGGATTTGAATGTGGGCATGGCAGGCTCCAAGCTGAGGCTCAAATCTTCCACTGAGTGGCTCGGCACCTGTGGCTCAACTGGCTAAGGTGCCAGCCATGTACACCTGAGTTGGTGGGTTCAAATCCATCCCGGGCCTGCCAAACTATGACAGCTGCAACCAAAAAATGGCCGGGCATTGTGGCAGGCACCTGTGGTCCCAGCTACTTGGGAGGCAGAGGCAGGAGACTCGCTTGAGCCCAGGAATTGGAGATTGCTGTGAGCTGTGATGCCACGACACTCTATCCAGGGTGACTGCTTGAGTCTCAAAAAAAAAAAAAAAGAAAGAAAAAAAAATCTTCCACTGAGGAATGGTCCAGTGTTCCAGTGTTTCCAAAGCTGTTGCGCATCATTTCATTGTGTCTTTGAGATGGCCTGATGGAGTAGGATTATCTTCACAGGAAAAGATGACACAGATAGGTTGGAAACGTGCCCAAAGCCACACAGCTGATGAATAGCAGACCAGGGAAATGAACTTAGGCCACCTGGACTCCAAATCTAATGTTCTCTCCAGTATACCAAAGGCTACCGAAAACAATTGGTTAAAGCTGAAGAAAATTTATGTAAAGGGAAAGCCTACAGTGAAATATACCAGTCAAGGCAAACGGAAGCAGAGTTCCTATGGTTAAAGTGGTGGATCTCTCGGACAACCCCTTCTCCCGCTTCACTTGAGCACCCATGTTGGAAACACTTGCGGTAACTGTAAAAGTTACCAGTTTCCTACACACTAGACATAGGATCGCTTGCACTTGAATAAGCACCTAGGAGTTTCTAGCAAATACTAATTTAACTGAAAGTAAACTAGCAAGTCTTAACTCAGAAAATGTGGAGATGGAACATAATTGCATCACCCTATTACTCTTTTCCTATCTAATTTCTCAAGCTCATTTTTAGCAGCTGGAGGTCAGACATTCCTCCCCCAAATCAAACTGGATTGTTTTGGGAAGTTTTCCAGCTACCCTCGGGCTATATTCTAGGTTGCCAGGGTCCATAGGCAGCCACAGCCATTGTCTGACCTTGGCGGGGTCATCCCTGTGCCGAACAGAGCAGGTGTCTGTGCCAGTCAGCTGTTGGTGGAGAGCAGGCAGGAAGGCCGCCACACTCAAGAGCACAGAAGGGATGTTTATCAGATGAAAAGGCCCAAAGAAGCCTGTGAGATTGACACCGAAATTATATTTATTGGCCAGGCTCAAAGTCTGGAAAAGTATGCAGGGAAATGAATGCTTGATTTCTCATGCACTAAAAGATTGAAAGAACCTTCTAACCCAGGAAGGAGGTTCTACAGGTGCCATTAAAAGTGGAGGTTAGGGTTGGGCCAAGATTTTTAGCTCCATTCAATTCTGAAGACTTTGGAATATCCCCCTCCTTATAAATAATAGCTTCTTACAGGCCAGACACTGCTTTACATAGTAACTCATTTAACCCTTCCCAGGACCCTATAAGGTACTATTAGCATTTCTGTTTTGCAGATGAGACAACTGAGGCTCTTAGAAGTTTAGTAATTCTGCCCAGGGTCACCTAGTTAGGAAGTGATACAGCTAGAATTTGATCCCAGTGGTCTGATTCCAGGGCCTATGCATACGCTTACCCAAAACTAACCCACAGAGTAAGTGTAAATAGTCCAATTAAGTTCCCATATGATTTTTTAAAATGAAATTATTTCAAAAAATTTTGGTAGGGGTGGGAGACGATCCTACTTAGCAGATGCTTAGGGGGTAATTCAGCACCAAGTAGGTGAAGAAATGTCTCCAAGAGGGTTATTTTCCCAAATTTCTCCTTTGCTGTTTCTTGTTCCTTTAGCAGATTGCATTTTTTCAGTTGCTTTTACAAAATTCTATTAAAACAATACCAACAACAACAATAACGAGGACTATGAAAGACAGCAATATATTTGTTATGTAAGCCCTGCCTCCAGGGCAAAGCTGAGATCGCATCTCCTCCAGAAACTTTCCCAGTGCCTCGGGCCCTTTCCTTCCTCCAAGCCTGGTCTCATTCCTAGTCTGTAGCAACCAGGAGGTACCCAGCACGTCCAGCTTCTGACTGTTCTCCTTTTCACTGTCCTGTGAGCCCCATGGGGGCTTGACCATGTCAGGCACTTCTATTTCTCCAGCGTTTTGCAGAGTGAGGTTAACTCAAACTGTTGAGCATTCTGTACAGAGGCAGGATGTTGAACCAAAGGGAAAATGAAATTGAAGGAGGCCAAGGAGTTGTGGGCACAGAGAGAGAGAATGGGCAGTCCAAATTCACCAGCCTTCTATGTAATTTCAATATGTGTGGAAATTGTCTTGAATATATTCCTCTCATCCCCATTTGTATTGATTTCTTGTAGTGGTAATTTACTTTCATACTCCAAGAACTTTGTCTTCGGGTCAGGAGGACAAAGTAGATAGGGAGGAGAACAGGCAGGAAGGAAACATGACCTAGTCTCCTAGGTTGTCTCCATGACAACTCACCATCTGGGTTCATGGTCCAGAGGAAGGTGGCTGATTCCATTTCTAAAGCCTTCATAACTTCAGGTTCCACATGAGTATTTTCTACAGTGTCGTTTTGGGACTGAACTGGCTCCTCTCCCCAGCATCATTTTCAGTGTCTGTCTACATGTGTAGGATGATTGTTTTTCTAAGAATCTGTGCCTTGAGCATGGAGATTGAGATTTATTCTCTTTGAACAGCCCCTTACAGTTTATGGGATGCTTTGCCATGCATGACCATTCAAGTTTCCTAACTTCACCTAGGAAAGGGAAGGGTGGGCAGGGAAGTTTATTGGATATTTCATTTTATTGCTGAAATAGAATTATGGAGTTAATTTGGGGGTATGGTGTTCTATTTTCTCTCTCTCAAAGGAAAACAAAATCCTATTGGCGATTCAACTGAAATGTGTTAAGCATTGGAGGAGGAAAAGAAAGAGAGGAGACTGGCCCTCTTTCCATAGCATCAGAATAACCTATCTATAGCCCTGGTCAACAGTCAATTGACCATATCTCCTATTCCCAGTTGCCTACTACCAACTTTTAACCCCTGAAAAATAGGGAGTGCCAATAATCCTTGGCACTTGCATTGGGTGCTTCTCTTATAGTTATTTCATTTTGTCTGCACAATAGCCATGCAGTTATGCAGTTATGTTTACCTCAGTTTGAGGGATGCAGCAGCGGAGACTGAGTGGAATCTTGGGATCCGCCCAGGTTCATGTGGCTGGTAAACAGTACAGCTGGATTGGGCTCACATCTTCAGATGAGGTCAGAGTTTTTTTTAAATACCCTATCCTTTTTCCCTTGTCTGTGAACCTGACCTCAGTATTCTAAAAATAACAAAATCAGTGAAGAAGATGGTCCATTTCAACGATCCAGGTGTATTAAAAGTTGGGGGAGAAGTTAAGAACAGAGATCTTTTCGGACACACCCAAGTCTGAGTCATGACTCTCCCCCTTATAGCTGAATAGAAAGGGGAAAACCATCTTTTTAAAGCCTTTATTTTCTATCTCATATGCTTAGATATCTTTATTTCACAAACTTTTCTATTCTGTTTCCTAAAATTGGCTATTAAGTGTAGTTTCAATGCTTCTTGTTGTCAGCTTTCTTGGGCTTGAGGATACAAACTCTGAGAGTGGGTGTTATCTTCTCTCTTCACCCTGCTGGTCCTTATTCAGCCATGCTGACTACATTTCTTATTATTTTTTTTCCCTCACACTCTGACTAGTCAAGTTTCTAAAGAATGCAAACTTGTCATTGAAGTGATCAGACAGAATACTTAGCATTTTCCTCACACACACCCACTTTTGAAGTACTTTTCCATCTCTCTCCAACGGTTCAGTCTCTAGAGGGAATGTGTGTCCAGGAGCATGGCACCAAGAGAGGGGAAAATGGAATATTTTCTGGAATTGCTATATGTCTAATGGGGATTCAGAAAATATTCACTGAGGAATAAGAGAAATAGAGATAAGGAGAGAAATCAGAGACCTGACTCAGCTCAGAAAACTGGATTGCAGGCTCACATCAAGAGCCCTAGGTTTCCTGTTTCCCAAGTGACACTTGCAATTTTTGACATGGGGAACAGAGTGGGCATGAACAGTGATGGAAGAAGATGCCGGGGTAATGTTTACATGCTGTTTATAGGTGGCTGATGGAAGAGAAGATATGGCTAGGCAAACCGTGTGTGGTAGGGAAGGACGGGGAAATGTGAGTAGACTTCAAAAATTCCGTCCCCTTTATAAATGGCCTTGAGTTTCCATGGGCAAAGCACGTGATTGGCATTACGGGCTAAAGGAGTTAAAAAGATGAGTAAGACATTGTTCTTTACCTGGAAGAGCTTAGTATGACATGGACAAATATCGAGAACTAGTAACCTAGAACCCTCACGGCCAAATCCATAGCTACAGATCCCTCTCTGGAAATTTCTCCTGAGCTCTAGTTTTGGAAAGGGGAGTACATTGCACCCCATTTTCTATGCACACTAAAACAAAACACATCAACATATACACAAAACTATATAGTAATAGTGCTATTACTAATTATTTTTATTTATGTATAATAAAACACAAGCAAACATTATAATTTCTTCCTTCCTTTCACACATTCCCCTGGATTCTATTGGTGTTGACATGAAAGTGAAACATTGATCTGATTTCTCCTAGATAGTAATGTTTATAATTCATGTTGGTGACTAATTAATGTAATGGCCCCATGGCCTTTCTCTTACCTTTTAACCTGACCCACCTCCCCATCTGCGCTGGGCCACATTAACTGACTCCCTACGATGTGCCCAGTCTTGTTTGGAACCTAATGAATATCAGGCATAGTAATAAGATGCTATGCTTCGTAAAGATGAGTAAAACAGTTTTCCTGCTATTCAGGAATTCACAGTCCAATGGGGAAAGTGGACATATACACAGATATTTATACTACAAACTCTGTTTGGTTTATAAAGCTGGGAAGGACCTCCAAAGCTGTGAGGTTTCTCTATGTCCTACTCTACACATTATTTAATAAAATAACAGCTAATACATTCCAGGCACTGTTATAAGTGCTTTATGTGTATTAACTCATCCAATCTCACAGCCCAAGAGGGTAAAAACCATTATTATACCTCTTTTACAAATAATAAAGCTAAGGCACCAGGAGGTTAAGTCACTTGTCTAAGGTCACACAGCTAATAAGTGGCAGAGACAGAATTTGAACTGAAGTCTAGCTCTGCGGTCCATATTCTTAACCACCGTCCCATACAGCCTTTCAAATAGGATAATGAAAACTGCTTTTCAGTGAAACAGAAGGAGTTGTGGCCTCTTTGGTCACCTCCAGGTCTCTCTGGTTTCTTCATGGTCAGCATTCATTGAGTGTCTCTTACATGCCAGACACTGTGCTAAGTGCTTTCAACACACCTCATTTAACTCTTGTTACAACATCACCTCCGTTTGACAGAGGAAGAAACTGACAATCAGATTTAGTACAAAGTCCAAAAAGTTGCACAGAGATGAAGCCAGGATTCCAGGTTCGTCTGATTCCAAGACCAAAGCCTTCCCTGGACCTGCATTTCCTTTTCCTCTATGATGGGTTATTTTTGCTGGAATTTTAAAAACAGGTAAGTATTCTCATTCCCTCAGCCAGGGCCAGACACGCCATACCTTCTGCTCTGGGAATGTGCATATTCACCTCTTGCTGGGATAAATCAGATTCCATAAACCAGATACCCTATTACCAGGGACCAGTGCAGAGTTGAGACAGCTGGAGGGAAGGGGGTAGGGCTCTCCATAGAGGAGCCCCTCATAGTCCCAAAGTTCCTGACTGATACTGCTGATGTCACTTTCCATAGGTCCAACTCCTCAAAGCACAGGCCTTACTACCTTTGATGAGTATTCAAGAAAACATAAATTCTCAAGAATCTCCTGCCATCTAAGATATTTTTTAAAATGCTACAATTTTCCAAAGGGAAAAATGATTCAAAATCATTCCTATGTCCAGATTTCCCCGCCAAAGTCTAGGGTCAGAATATTATTAGGATAATCAAAATAAAAATGAGAAAAGAAAGACAGCTTAAATGTAAAGAATAGAGAACAGCTGACAGAGTGCTGCCTTCCTGAGGAAGCTCTTGAGCTGCTGGGCAACTTCTGTTGCAGCTGCCTGGAACACTGGCCACTGATGTGTATTATCTCGCTGCTGAAGGCCCAGCGGTCACGTATCAGTGGTCACGGGGACTATAAACTTGTATCAGTGGACACAGGGACTTGTGGTTTAGACACTTGCCATTTGATTTCATTTATATTCACTTTTTAAAAATGCTCTGCTATAAAAAATAACTTGAAAGCTGTAATTTCCCCTTTTTCTTGTCTTAAGCAGTTGAATTAAGTATTTCTCTATGAAATGCTAAAATCCATTTTCTGGATGTACAGAAAAATCACTTGATATGCCATTCATAATTTTAGCTCTTAGGCAAATCAAAGAAAACTATTGCTACAAAAGAGCTATAAGGAAAAAATATTCAGCCCCATCTCTCACGTGCTTTTGCTTCATGGAATTTGAGCTCCATGCGCCATCTGTCATTTCTACTTTATAAAAGACATACATAGACAGATTATCAGCTCATGTCAAATAGAAAATTAACTAACTAGTATGCTAAATATTCACGGCGCATCCTCTGTACAAGGAACGTGCTAGAAATCAACAGAGTATAAACTGAGTTTTCTATACACCAAGAGATTGCCGTATATGTGCACACAGGTGGTGTTTAATAGTTATAGAACAGGTGTGGTGGGACGTATCTGGTCAGTGGAGGGAATAATCACTGGGTCAGTATTAAATGGTTCTTGGAAGGGTTGGGATGGAGCAGGTCACCTTCAGGGAGTGGAGGTGAGGAGGTTGAGAGATGGTAATGACGAAACAGGAAAGTGCAAACAGCAAACAATGGAGAGGCCCACGTGACCAGAGCAGCCGGGTGATGGGAACAAGTAGTGAGATATAAATCTGGCTAGTGATATTCTGAGAACCAGCCAAGGCTTGGGAATAGAATTCATCTAGGTGATTTTCTGGGGAAGCCGGTGCCCGCCCCTCTCCTGCGCACACTGCTGTTTCTTTCCTGAGGATTGCTTTAGAAGCAAATCCTGCAGAGCTGTGTCAGCTGGATAATTCCCTCCTCTCTGGCCCCTCAGGTAATGGTCTCTTCCCCATCAGGCTATAAATCTCTCCCCTGCTGCTTCTTGCCACTGTCCTCTGACATCTGAGTCCTTTAACTTAACATTGAAGACGTTAGCACCTGGCTCACAGTCTTCCTGCCAGCATCCTGGGGGTGTTAGCGGCCCAAGATTAAAATTACAAATTCTTAGCCTTCTGCCCCCTGACCTTTTCATTTTTAATGATCTTCACCTCCACGTCGGCTATCCACTCTCAAGTCTACAGACCTGCTATCAAATTCACTCCATAGCTGAACTGCTTACTTTCTTTATCAAAGCTGTTTCTCCTCTTTTAATCCCCATGGCAGCCGGTCACATCCCTGTCTCTTCCTTCATTCCTGTACACTGACTCCCTCTCTGGATGACTCCTCCTCCCAGGTAGGCACCAGTCCCTGTAGTTGTTACCTATTTATTTCTTCTTTTCATTCCCCGTTAAAACTCTTAATTGGCCACTATCACCTCTGGCCTAGATTCTGGTAAGAGTCTCCTAACTCATCTCCCTGACAGGGTTCATGTCCATTTAACCCCATCCTCCCAACACAGCAGTAGCCATTTGTTCAACTTGCAAATCTCATCATGCTCTTCCTCCCCTCCAAACTTTTCAATGGTTCTTCACTGTCTTCCAAATTTCATAGCATGCTGTGAAAGGCCTTTCTCTGGAATGCTGTTCCTTGCTCTCTTTCTTTCCCAGTTCCCTCACGTCCTGAGACACTATCCTCAAACTCCTTTGCCTGTCTTGCTGAGCGTCTGCAGGCCCTGTGCTTGCCTCTGGGGTGACACCACACTCAGTGGAGACTGCTTGTTTACAAGACCACCTCTGGCAACAGGAACCATTTCCCAAACATGACAGGAGCTCATAATGCTGATGAAATGAATGAATGAAAATAGATGCAAGACAGAAATATTTCAAATGCAGAAATGGGAAGCAGGACAAAGTAAAAGATAAATTTAAGGCTTTGCACTGAGTAGACAAGGTGGGGATCATGAAGCAATGGACTGAAAGAGGGACTTCTAGAAGAGGAGAAGCTGGTTTTGAAAATAACCCTTTCGATTTGGCCACACTGAGTTGGAGGATGACTAGGTACGATGCACATGTTTGGGATATAAACACAAAGAAAATAGCATTGAGTCCATCTCCATAGGTAAAGTTTTCAATATAGATTGTGTGGCTTTATCACAGTCAAGCCATTGTCATTTTTTTGCTGTTTCTGTGCAGCATTTTGCTTGCTTTTCAACTGGCTTCTACAGTTTTTCCCCAAAGATATTTCTTTGATTAACATAGTGGTTGACTATCGATTCATATATTTCTATTCATGTACAGAGAGAGGAGCAGGGGACCAAGTCTTCTATATGTGGGAAGTTTTACCAATTTCCCAGATAATTCAGGTCTAAGTGAGTTTCTTAATTTTCTGACTAATTGTTTTCATTGTTTCTCACTTTAAAGATCTGCTGGGGATTTTATTTTTCCACCTCCAACTATTCTTTCTCTCTCTCTTTTTTGAATGCATTTTGCTAACTCCAGCTGTTAATTACCTCATCGCATAATCAACCCATTGTGACTTCTGTTTGCTGTTTTTATACAGCGTCATGCTTGTTTTTCAATCGACTTCTACTGTTTTCCCCCTAAAGGATAATTTCTTTGATCAGCACATTGGCTGGGTATTGATTCATACATGTTTTACCAGAAATATTCTGGTTTGCTCCCCCTCCTCTAAGTTGATTTTCTCTGCTCTGAATTCTTCTTTTCCTCCATCCCAAGTGAATATTTGTGATTAAACATGTCACAGAACACACACACATTCCTTCTGTGTACTTGTCAATTTCAAAAGCTCAGTTCCTGTTAGTCGATAAAAGCACAGCTCATTGGCAGGGTTACACTTTACCTGTAGAAGACAAAATCAGCCAACATTTTCCTAATTGAGGTATAAAGGTTTGATTTAGTGAAATCACAATTATCTTTCAGGGTCAAAATGTAAACACAGGGGCACCTCCTGAATCTAACAATGTTCTTTCCCACCAAGGGAAGAACCTTTGATTTTTTTTTTTTGGATGAAACTGTATATTGTGATTCTTACTGTATATAAGTTAAACATACTGAATTCTAATTCTTATAGCATTACTGCAGTATATCTTGATGAGCCTGTAGACCTGGAAGCAGATCTGCTGTTGAAAGCATGAACCTGCATCCCAGGGTGAGCTGCCCTGTAAATCTCTAAGTGCGGCAAAATATCCCTTTGCTCTAGCACAGTGGTTCTCAACCTTCCTAATGCTGTGACCCCTTAATACAGTTCCTCATTTTGTGGTAATCCCAACCATAAAATTATTTTTGTTGCTACTTCATAACTGTAATTTTGCTACTGTTATAAATCATAATTTTGCTACTGTTACATCTGATATGCAGGATGTATTTAGGCAACCCCTGTGAAAGGGTGGTTCAACCCCCAAAGGGGTCATGACCCATAGGTTGAAGCTGCTCTAGGAAGTAGTTATTAGCCTTTGTGGGGTAGAATTATAAACTGCTTTGGTAACTTGAGCAGATCTTACCAGAAAATGCACATGCTCACACTCAATATTTTGTATAAAATTTTGAGGAGTTCATAGACCCTCTGAAGACCCAGTCTTTGACCCTCTAAAGGTCCACGAACTCCAGGTTGATAACCCTTGGACTAAAGGCTACAGCTCAATTGTTGATGGATGAGGGATTTCATAAGCCTCAGAATGTAAAGAAAATAGCTGCACTGAACGCGCGAACCTCTGGGCTGTGGCTACACCTCCCGCAGGGGGAGCATAGCTTACGGACAATCAAGACCAGGGTGGCGCTGAGCAGGCTGCCGTCTTCCCTGCTGCAGGAGAGCAGGTTTTCCACTCATTCCATTAGGAGATTTAATTTCATGGCAGCAGCATTCTGCTTTTATGATAGAAATCAACACAAAATAGCTCCTTTATTATTAAAAAAATTTTTGCCTTACAATCATTTCAGCTAAAACAAACCAGTTTTTACAGCAGGAAAGAGGAGAGGGGAAGAAGAGGCTCTTGTGTTAAAGGAGCCTTCTCTTTGCCTCCCCTCCCTTCCTTCCCACAATCCCTAGCTCTTCTTTCTCTGGTATCTCATACTCCCTTGACTCCTATATTCTCCTTTATTAGGTCTCATTTCATTTTCTTGAAGTTGGCGCCTGAAAATCCTATGTCAGCTCCATTCTTCCGAACATCTACTCGTTATCTCATTCCACGCTGCTCTGCATGCATTTGGGTTCAGAGCCACACACCATTCTCTAATGGGCAGCTTGACACTTTTGATCATTTGAACCACCAGCTCCTGTGCTCTTTTTAAACTTGAGGTGACATAATCTTCCACCTTCAATACTTTCTTCAAACTTCAAATCTTTGGTTTTTCAAAGTCATATTTAAAGGTGTGACCCAGACAATGTGCCAGCTTGATAACCACTGACCACAAACTGCCCTGTGCTCTATTTTACCCATCTCACTATCATCCTCATAACATTTATGAAGATTTTATATGTACCAGGAAACTCTTTAGTTACTGGGACAATCTGAGATTTTTCTCTCCCTCCCCAAAAGAAAATCCTCTGAAAGATCATTGTGTTGTGAATATATTGTTTTCAAGCCAACGTGTCTCACCATGTTACTTCCTATACAATCCTTATGGCCTGTACACTTTGTTCAGGTTGTTCTTTGATTCTATTTTAAAGAAATCCTTTCCGGGTTCTGAGATCCTAACTTTACAAATATTTTCAAAGGCCTTTCATTCTTCTACCCTTAACTTCAGGGCCTTGACACCTTTCCTCTTGGCCTCTAACAGTACTGAGCTACATGTCTTTCCTGGGTGCCCAGGCACTTCTGCATTTTTGCTAATGTGATTATTTCTGTCTAGGATGCTCTTCCTGACTTTGTTCACCCTTTGACTCGCAATCTCTCTTGGAGAATGTATGAGTGTCCCTCAGCTCCCCTGTGATGTTTTCCTGATGCCTCTTTTTTTTTTTTTTCTTGAGGCAGAGTCTTATTCTGTCACCATGGGGTTGAGTACCATGGTGTCATCATGGCTCACAGCAACCTCAAACTCCTGGGCTCATGTGATCCTCCTGCCTCAGCCTCCCGAGTAGCTGGGACTACAAGTGTGTGCCACCACACAGAGCTAACTTTTCTATTTTTTTGTAGAGATGGGCTCTCATTCTTGCTCAGGCTGGTCTTGAATCCCTGAGCTCAAGCAATTCACCTATCTCAGCCTCCCAGAGTAGTGGGATTACAGGTGTGAGCCACCCACCCAGCATCCTGATGCATCTCTTAACACTAGTCCAGACTCAGGTGTATCCCCCTCCTTGGGCCATGCTGCAAAGGACATTGTACTGTGGCTGCTCCCTTGTGTGGTGATGCTCATACCTCCTTAGACAAAAAACTCCTCAAGGTCAGGGACTGAGTATCATTTAGAATTCAAAGCATTAATTTCCTTCCTCCATTCCACTGATTTGGGCAAGTTCATTCCTCAGGCTTTAACTGTATGGTTCAAATGGGACCTGCCATCTTTTTACATATCCTATCTCTTCCACAGAGTGGATGGTCTAAGCACTCTCTGACACAAGAGGGACAATTCATGTCTAAGGCTGAAGCCAAAGACATAATTGCTGCCTATGGATGCCCCTCCTGCCTGGTTGTGGGAACTAGTCTGAGAGAGAAGACCTGGCATGAAAGAAGAAAGGATGAGTCCCAGAGACATCTGAATTTCTGAACTGGGCATACGTGGGATTTGCCTTCTCATGCTTTGCTTGGGTAAACCAAAAAATCCCTCTTTCTCCAAAATGAATTCAAGTTGGGCTTCTGCCATTTGCAATGAAAAAACCCTCTTGAGTTAAAATTGGCCATCTTATTCATGTCTCTACCTCCAGTAGCTGACTCAGCACTTGGCATTCAAGACATGCCTCATAAACTTAGCCCTGGCAAGCTCAAAGCCTGAAATCATATTTGTTGTCATGTGAAGCAGGGACCGAGGTGAGAGTGAACACGTGTCATACCGGGATAGATATATGAGGGTCACAGCTCAGAGCTGGGTAGTGAAGTGCTGAGTCCACATACATTCTGAGCATCTATTGTATTTGGGTCTGCGTTTGTTCTGTTGCTATTCGCTCAGCCATCCTGCAGAAGTCTTGGCTATTTCTTATCTAAACAAGAATACTTGGTTCTCCTAGAGTAGATCTCTGAAAGACAAAAGGAAGGAGGTGCAGCAGGCACACTCAGTGACGAATTATTCGGCTGCCTGGTGGCTTTGCCTTTGAGTGGTGTACAGGGCATGGGATGTGGGAGACAGACCAGCTGAGACCAACATTGTTTACCAGCTGGGTGGCTCTGGGAAAGAAACTTCACTTCTCTGGGCTCTGTTTTTCCCATTATCCAAGTAAAGAGAGGAATACCTGTCTCACATATCTCACAGGACCATTGGGAGGATGAGATGAGAAAATACACGCGGCAGCCCTTTGTCATTGTTGTCAAATCCCTTCTTCAAGAATCATGTTAGGCCTTTTCTCAACACAGAGGCCACTGCAGGGCTGATGGGTCTGCTTTGTGAACACATGGCCAAAGGCAGGGTCAGCGCTTCAAGAGATGGCCTGATGCACCTTTGCCAAGGAGCTGAGGCAAGCCTTCCCAAGTCTGACTTTGCTTTCTCTCCTTTCTATCCTCCTGGCTGTTAAACAAAGTTTCTGGACAATTCTCTCTCTGCCCCTGTGCAGAAGGATTCTGAGCTCAATCTTTGGTCATGAAAATGGATTCCGAGTCTTCTGCATATCTGCTCTGTCCCTTGGAATATATCCCCCTCCGCCCCCACTGCCGGGTACCTGTCCTAGCTAATGAGTTGCTCTGGACCTTGGTGAAACCTGACTGTTCCTTCAGACTCCCACCAGCTTGGGAAACATCCTGGATGTTTCTGTAGAACACAGCCAGCCCTGTACAAGGCCAGATGATGACAGCTGGCCAGATGGCATGGGCTAGCCTGGGAAGGTTGCCTGGGGATTTCCAACACTATTTCCCTCCTTGCTGACCTTTGCATACATAGCTTCCAGCAGCTTTCTCATCTGTTGGTGTGGAAAGGGACATCTTTGATACCCACTCCATGGCCTTGTCTTCAATAGAAGGCAGTTTGGGGTGGAGGCTTTGGAGTCTTTGGGTTCAAATCTCAGCCCTCCAGCCACTGACCGGTGGGAACTAGCACAAGAAATGTAACCTTGCTGGGTCAGACTCCCAGTCTATGAAGTAGGGATAATACATTGTAAGAATGCCTGAAAGTTAGCTGCCTGGTGTAGGTGCTCAATAAATGTCAGTTTCCTTTCCTGTCCTTCAATTATAAAACAAACAGTCCCCATCATTGGGAAATCTTATACGTATGGATTTCTGGAAGAATTGACAAAAGAAAATATTTCATAAACAAATCTTGGGGGAAAAAGCATTTTCTTATTTCCCCAACCTGCTGAGGACTAAATGGGTTCTGCATTCCCTCAGCAACAATGAAAGCCAGCATGAGCTGTACTCCTTCCCTGGCACGGGGACACTGGGGGAGGAGTGGTGCTCAGTTTGTCAGCTCTGCTCAGGATGAAGACAGACTGTCCCCCCTGCTGTTGGTGGGGAGAAGGCATCTCCAGAACTCTGAGCTGACTATAGCTCAGCACAGCCCTGGGGGCTGGTGGTATGTGACAGCAACAAAGATAATTCACATCTGCAGGGACTGTTTACATTTTCAAAGCACTTTCTCTTCTTTTATCTGTTTTTCACCCTACAATATCCATGTTAGATGAGTGTTATCAATTCCCATCTGACAGACAAGGAAATGAAGCCAAGAGTAGGAATATTACAAGTGGCTAAAGCAAAGGCTCTTCGGAATCAGACCAGAGCTGTGTTGGGTCATACCCAGCTGTGTGACCTCAAACTAGCTACTTATGCTCTGAGCCTCAATTTGCTCATCTGTAATATGGGTCCAAAAACCTTGTAGCAATGCTCTGAGGGTTCTGAGGGCTTGTCACATGGTAGAAAGAATATAAGCTTTGGAGACTGATATCCAAGTGCACCTGGTGTTAGTTCAATAAAGGTACAATATGGATGATGGATTAGCAAAGAGCTGATCCCAGGACTCAGAGCTGAGCTCTTCCAGAACTTCACTTGGGTGCTTTTGCCTTGTGCTCTTGACCTGAGTCATATTAAGAGCACCAACTGCTCTGAGTGGGTTGTAGGACAAAGTAGAGAAATCATGCTTCTGAAAAGATCAGATAGCATGTCTAGGACCTAGCACCGACACAAAGGCCAGAGATCTGGATCCCGGCCCAGTGTATTCTGTGCCACGGCTTCTCCATCTGTGAAAAGGATGTGACTTCTTTCTGCCTGGAGCTTTTGAATCTTTACTGGACAACTGCTTCCTAGCCAGGCTCCTTGCTGCTTCTAGGCCTGGCTGCCACACTTTCACTCCATTTCTTCCCCTTTTGTCTCAGTCCCTGACCCAAGATTTTTCCCTGGAATGTGGAGTTTTAAGAATACCACAGCTGCCTGAAGTGAGGATATACACACTTGGGTTGGTGGAAGTGTTTTCATGTACATGATGAAGCAAAGAAAGATAGTCTGAAGAGAGAGAGAAATGAGACAGAGACACAGGGAAAGGCAGGGAAGAAACCATTTGACACCAGGGAATAAGATGATAAGGAGGCAATTTCCCAGTCCCTGTTTTAGCACCTCATGAGGCCTGTTTGTTCTTCTTTGAGTTCTGCATTCAACTTTAAAATATATACATGAGCTGCCGTTAGTGCATTTCTGCTTCTTGTAACCAAAACAAAGTGACACAATACCCCTACTCCTTGGATGGCTACTTCATTGTTGAAGTCTCAATCACTGTCTATTCCTAGTGGTGTCCAATTGACATGGTGCCCAGGCAAGTCCTTG
The DNA here is from genome assembly GCA_963573935.1 of Arctocebus calabarensis. Taxonomy (NCBI): domain Eukaryota; kingdom Metazoa; phylum Chordata; class Mammalia; order Primates; family Lorisidae; genus Arctocebus; species Arctocebus calabarensis. Next base: position 65,576 of record CAUYON010048886.1, read on the forward strand.
GACTTCAGAGTCCATGGCTGAACACAAGCCATTAATAATGGACAATAAGGTCAGTGGAACTCCAGGACAATTGGCCTCTGCTTTATTGTGCAAGAAGATTTCAGCCGATACCTTTCAAACTCTTCCTTGGATATCTTCAAGGGGGAAGTAATATGTGTATGGAGCAGTGACCAAGAGCATGGCTCAGACTGCCCAGTTCTGCAATCACAGTTCTGACCACTTACTGTGTTACCTTGAGCAAGTTACTCCATTTCTTTGTGCCTTGGTTTACTCATCTGTAAAATGGGGTAGTTATGATGCTTAGCTCATAGGGATATTGCAGAGATCAAGGTACTGAGGACAACAAACAGATCCTCCACACACGCCCTCCAGTCTTTCCATGTCCTCAACAGAACAGAGAAGACAGTTATAGGAGAGGCTGTGGCAGGTGGTATGTGGGGTGGGTATTCTTATTTTTTCTTTCTCACTTTGGTTTTTTTCAAGGAAAGAGGAGGGAAGCTGGTAACTTCAGATAAAACTAAGGCCTTGAAGAGGGGCTGGTGGACTAAGAGATAATCAAAGAGACCAGTGGAGAAAGAAGGAATCAGCCTGCCAAGCCAAGTAACGCCCTCATAGCCACTGCCTGGCAAAGTAAATGGAGCGAGATATGGGAAAATAAATGCTGTCCTGAGAAAGGGTGGGTGTTGGGCTGGTCCCGGGGTGCCTCCTACTGCCAGAAGATGTGAAGGCAGCAAACGGTGGAGGCACTGGGGCTCAGGGGAGACAAGGAATCAATACAATCCCTCTGGGAATGTGGGGAGACTGGCAGTGCAAGAGTCAGAAGGAAACCTGTGAAAAATCTTGATCATAAAGATTTTTATGAATTTAGATACCGCCTTCAGAAAAACCTTAAAAAAAAAACACACCTCTTTGAGGATGAATGAAATTCCAGCAGCGCATCTGCAGACTACTTCCAGTTCACCAATACAAGTTACTCTGAAGGGTTCTGTGAACAGAAAGTTGTTTAAAATGTATGACAGGCCAACAACACCTTATCCATCTAGGACTGGGGAATCTCAAGTCCAATGGCTTGAGTACAAGACCTGGTTCTTCCACTAATTAGCTGGAGGACCCTGATTGAGTTTCTCATCTTCTCTGTGTCCTAGTTTTCTTGTCTGTGGAAGGGAGATGCTTTGAGTGTCTGGTCCATAGAATAAGGAGAAGAAAAAATGAGTTAATACGCCTACAACACTGCGTGACATAGTAAATCCTCAATAAACATTAGCTATTTATTATCTCTGCCTGTGGTTTTTATCTTTTGTGGATTGTTACACATCAGTCATGTATGTGTGTGCACGTGCATGCACACACACTCAGTGCCAAAGCAAACAACCAGTCCAGAGTCCAGAGCTCGCTCAAGTGCAGGAGCAGGTGAGGGTGTAGCTTCACTGACGAGCGGACAGCAGAGTTCTCAGATCCTCAGCAGCCAAGGACACCCTGGGCATCAGTTCCAGTGCCAAGCCCTCTCTCCCTGCTATACTCAGCCCTCGCTCTGCCACCATCCTCCCTGTCCCACGGTGCCCTTGGCAGGGGAAACCTGTGAGCAGCAGCATTGGTCACACTCCCTGGGTTAAGTGTCACCCTGGCTGTGGCTGACTGAGCTCATGGAAAGGGAGATCAGAGGTTCCCCTGACATGTGACCAGGACAGTTGTCATGGCCAGTGTCCATGGGTTTCCAGTGGGAAGGAGCTATGCAGGGAGCAGCAGCCTCAGCAGCCCAGAAGTGCTTGTTTCCCCCCTTTTACGAAACACTCTTCTTTTGAAGTTTTCCTTCTCTTCCTATCTCTTTTTCTTTTAAAATCTTCTCTTTGTCCATACAGTCCCCTCCCCCTTCCCCAATCTCTATCTCATTACACAACTGCTTGAGCTAAAAATACTTCTGGCAGCCGTGATCAAACCCAAACTGAGCAAGATGCAGATTTAATGAGGCTTCCATGGAAACAAGATTCCTTTTGCCAGGCAGAAGAATGTGTCTGCCCCAGAGAAAGAGAAAGGGCAGGGAAGCGTGAGGAGAGGAGACAGGGCTTTGGATTAGGTAGGGCAGCGGGGAGGCCCCGGGAAGCTGCTCTGCCCCAGCAGCATTTTCTGGAAAGGGTTCAGCCTACAGCTGTGGACTGCACCCACGGGACCATCAGCAGTCCTGGTCAGCAGCAGGCCAGGACTGTGTGAGCGCATCAAAGGGAACCACAGCTTCTGCCAGGCAAGAGGTAAATATTTACCACTAGAGTCTCTTAAGCACTCAAACACTTAGCAGCTGAAAAAAAATTAAATTACAGCTTAAAAATAAAAAGCTGCTGACTCTGAAGTTTCTCATAGTGCTTCAATTATAACCAAGGAAGTGCAGAGGAGAAAGGTTGAAAAAGGTCAGCCAGATGTGAAGACAGTTTCTGTCCTGTCGGTGGTTTTCTATTCATTTAGGAAGCATTTTACTCCAGCACATGGTTCTCTAAGCTGCTGAGGGTGTGAGGTTCCTAAAAGAATCACAGGGGGGAAAGCTGAAACCTTTCACAACTGTCAGGTGATTAAATGACCCCTGGTTTCATCTCACCAGAGGAAGGACGGCACCAAATGTCATCTTGCTATCAGTCCCAAGTGCTTTCCATTTTCTCCCCATTTCTCACTGCGAATGCATGGAGTTTCCATGTCCTGGGAAGCAGGATATTGTAGAGGACTGGACACCCTGCTTGCAAAGGACAGTTCCTGATTCTTACCATATTAAAAGGAAACGCTGAGAACAGGACAGTCTCCTGGCAAGCCTAGAGACATTTACTGACTTGAGGGCAATCCCCCAAGTAACTCAGTGTTCCGGAATGAGATAAGGTCGGTCACTCACTAGTAAGCATGTGTTCAACATTGATGCTTGGTAGTTCTTCATGAGGGTTGTGGGGAAAGGACATGTGAGGAGAGCACGTGGCAATCCTTAGGCAGGCAGCCCTCATATGTAATTACCTGAACTCTCCACACCAGTTTATGTCAATTACCTGAACTCTCCACACCTATTGTGTATAACCTTAATAAATAGCCTTAATAATTAGCTAGGAAGGGGCTCGGGGCTACCCTGCAACTAAGGTTAGCTGGCCTCTCGCAAGCTTGTTCTTCTAATCCGTGTCACACCTGGTTCCTTCCTGTGGTGACTGAGACCTGGCCATAGGGGCCCCGACAGGGTATGTACTGGCTAAGAAGCAGGGGAAGAAAACTATGGCTCATAGTCCAGATCTAGATCCAACTTAGCCCATGAGCTGTTCTTGAAAGATTTGTAAACTCAAAATTGTTTTTATAATTTTAAAGGGTGGTAAAAGAAAGAAGAGTACATGATGGAGACCACATGTTGCCCCCAAAGCCTAAGAGGCTTAGTATTTTTCCTTTTCAGAAATAGTTTGTTGACCCCTTGTTAAGAGCAAAGGAATCTCAGCTCTTCCACAGATTAGCCCAAGGACTTCATGGAATTTACTTATTCTCTTTGAGTCTTAGTTTTTCCAGTACAAAATTGGGCTAAAAGCACCTATCTCATAGAGAATGTCATTATTAACTTAGCACAATATTGGTCACATAAATGCTCTATAAATGGTAAGTAGCACCACCATTGGGACAGATGGAAGGGTAAGCTTGAAGTATAACAGGAAAATTACCTAGTTTATTTTTTTTTCTCCAAGGATTATGCTGATTACAAATATTTTGGCCTTTGGTTTGGACTAAGCATCAGATATGCTTTCTAATGATTAATTCAGGAATTAGAATTCCCAGACTTTTAAGGCTACAGTGTATTCCGTGAGTGCACAAATCCTGGGCCACAAGGAGTTTGACAAAGCCTCTGATGACAAACACCTGAAGCCAGAACTTGCTGCTCACCTGAATCACTACCGTACAACACAGGGCCCTGAGTCTAAGCCCCTTACACACAAGACCTTCTAAAACTGACAATAGCATGTTCAGAATCCCATGCTGACTTGCCAATGGTTTTCAAAAAGTGGAAGAGCAGAAAGGGGGCAAGGAACACACAGACACACAGTTAACAATTAAATAATCTTTGATAGTACAAAACCACTCAGGCCTGCCTTTTTCCCTTCTTCACCTTTAATAAATGACTGGATAGATAAATGAGTTCAAAAGCCCCAAAGAGACACTCATACTACATTCAATCATCCCTTGGAATAAATAACTATGCTCCTGAGCCAAAGTGGTGCTAGAAAGTGATGCTGATGAAGTCAAGGTTAAACCTGGATCAGCCACTCAGTTTTGTGTGATCAAACAGGTCAAACACTCAGATGGGGTTTCCAGCCTCAGCCGGTTGTCCTGTGAACATCTGCACTGGCACAGAGGGAGCTGGATGGAGGGTGCAGAGCTCATCACATTCACCTCTACCTGGGAAGCCAGCACCCAGATGATGACTGCGTATCTAGTTCCATGGCTGGTTTGGGGGATAGTCTTCATTGGATTCTATTTCTTTTTTTTTGTAGTTTTTGGCCAGGGCCGGGTTTGAATCTGCCACCTCCAGTATATGGGGCCGGCACTCTACTCCTTTGAGCTACAGGTGCCATCCTTTATTAGGCTTCTTTAAAAAGAGGTATTAGAATGTTTGAGATGAATTTTTGCAACAAGAAGGCCCAAGAATTTTACATTTTAATAGGATAGCAAAGAGCCTCACAAGGCCAAGGATGGAGATGGGGAAACAACTCAGCTTTGGAAACAATAGGAGCAAAATTATTTTAAGTCCATGTAGAATTTCCTGTGCTCAATGATATTTTTAAAGGGCCTGAAATGCCAACATAATTCCAATCTGATTAAGTAAAAACCCTTTTGCAAAAAGGGGATTATTTCAAAGTAAGGGCAGAAAGAACCCAAGAGAATAGGAGGCTGAGGGATCTTCTGGATGGAACTCCTGATTAGATAGATTCTGGGAGATTGTTATAGTCATGCCTCTGGTAGTGTGAGCTTTGGAAAATCATTTGGCTTTTCTGTGTCTAAAAATCTTTATTTGATAATACTCACAATCTTCCTTACAGGGTGTCGTGAGGCTCAGAGGAGCTATGCAGGAAACCCTCTTTGAAAAGTCACAAAGACTATATGAACATAAGTTATTATGTTTATTATCAATGATAAAATGAGCCGAAGATCTAACAGTCACAGGTGGATTCATTTATTCAACACGCATATATTGAGTACCGACTGGGTACCAGGCATTGATAAATATTGGGGGTACAGTGTAAGTAAAAGAGGCAGGATCTCTGTTCTCTGGGACTGGGAAGGTAGACATCAAACAAAAATCACATTAATTACAATTTAAATAAGAGTTTAGAAGAAAAAAATATGTAGGGCACAACAAGAGTATGGAACAGGGGGATATAACTAGATTGGCTGGGCAGGAACGGCCATCCTCAGGAAATGCTGTTTCTGTTCAAACATGAAGATGAGCAGCAGTGAATATGGATAGAAAGGATAGAGCATTTTTAAGGTAGAGGGAAAAACATGTGAAAAGACCCTATGATAGAAGTTTGAGAAAAAAGAGAAGACTAAAAAGAGTGGAGTATGTGGAGGAAATGGTACAATAAGAAACTGGAAAAGTAACTGGGGGTTGTATCACATAGGGCCTTTAAGAAGATGTCGTAGATCACAAAGTGATCCTAAGGGCAGTGGAAAGCTATAAGAGCATTTTGGGAAGGAAGTGGCATGACCCAATTTGTATTTTTAAAAAGATAAAAATTGAACTTGTACCTCTGGCCATGACTGGGTAACTAATACTAGAATTGACCTCTCATTTAAGACAAACATAAAACTGGAAAATATATTTAAGGATCATTTTTGGGTATTGAACAACAGCAGTACAAAACTAAGATCTTTGAGAGAAAGGAAATTTATGAAGTGAGTGGCATAATAGTTCCACAGTTGTCTAGTCTATCTTCTTATTGTGAAGGGGGAAGATGGAACCCAAATATGGGCAGTTTAGCTGAGCTGAGGAGGCAGAGATAACAGTTTTCTGGGTTGTTGAAGTGGGTGAAATTTGCAGGGTAGGATCCCTGAGAAGAGGAAGGGGATAAGGACCCAGAAGTTGGCATGGGAGGGTTCCCTGCCAGTCTTTATCTGAAGGCTGGGCTGCACAAATGTGGGCAAGATTCCACAAGGCTATGTGGAGAGCTCTTCCTGTAGTCTTGAAAGTTGGATGATGAACATGGAGATCAGGACATACTGGGAAACATTACAGTTCCAGCCCAACTGGAGCGGTGAGACCTGACCTCAGGGCATTAGGAATGAGTGTGGTAGAAGCAAGGCTCATACCATACAGTAAGAGCCATACCCTAGAATTAAGTTTAAAATTAAGTTTATATTTTAATTTAATTTAAATTGAAATTAGACTTATTTTGCTAGGAATAAGATTAAGAACAAAGGATCTACCAGTAATGTAACTACTCTCAGAACAAAACTTAAAACACTTCAAAGGAAGATGATATAATTGATATTGTTTACATTGCTTCATTTCAATGTATATCAGATAATGAATAATTACTAGACATGTGAAGAAACAAGAAAATGTAACCAATAAGCAGGATCAAAATCACTGAACAGAAAATGACTGGAAGATGACTTCAGATTGAAACTAGATGATAAGGTCATATAAGCAGCTGTAACAAATGTGTTTAAAGACTGAAAAAAAAGTTGTCATAATGAATGAACAGATAAAAAATTCTAGCAGAGAAATGGAAACTATAAAAAAGGAACCTAAAAGAAATTTTAGATGGGCTTAATATCAGATTGGAAGTGACATAATCAAAGATAAGTGAACTTGAAGATAGACCAAGAGAAATTGTCTAATATGGAAAACAAACAACAACAAAACTGGGAAAAATAAAAGATAAGCCTCAGTGATTTGTGGGACAACATTGAACAGTCTAATCTATGTGTAATTAAAATTCCAGGAAAACAGAGAATGAGGAAGAAAAAACATAAAATAATGGTTAAAAAATTTCTCTAATTAATAAATTAAAAAAAACATAAAAAAAAGAAAAAAATTCTCCAATTTGCTAAAAAAAAGGAATTTACAGCACCTAAAGTCTCAGGGTACACTAAGGATGTTGGAGGCTACAAAAAGAAAAACACTTAGGTCATCATATTCAAAGTGTTGATAACCACAAATAAATTGAAAAATCTTGAAAGCAGCCAAAGAAAAATAACACCTTACATATGGGGAAAGAACAAATAATGAATGACCTCTTCTTTAAATAATGGAGGGAAGAAGACAATGAAATCCAAGAGTAAGGGAAAAAAGACTGCCAACCTGTATTTCTATGTCCAGTGAAAATACATTTTTTAAATGAAGGCAAACTAAAGACATTTTAAAATAAATGGAAATAGGGAATATGTTACCAGAAGTCCTTCACTTGAAATGCTAATGGATATGACACCAGATGGAAATAGGTCCATAGATAAAATTAAAACAGGTGTACAGATAAGAATGAAAAGAAAGCAGAAATGGTAAATATGTAGGCAAGAATAAAATATTGTATGTTTTTACTCAAAATTTTTTTTTATAACTCACATAAGGGTTTAAAGCAAAAGTTACAGCACTTTTCTGAAATTTTTATAGTGTGTATAGTTGTAATATTTGACACCAATAGCACAAAGGATGGGGTGCCACAGAATGCTGCAAGGTTCTTATATTTTATGTAAAGTAGTACAATATTATCTCTAAGTTGACTGTGATAAGTTAGAGATGCAGTGTCCCTAGAGCAACCAGTAACAAATCATGCAAAGAGATATAGCTATAAAGCCAGCAGAGGAATTAAAGCAGAATGCTAAATAAATTTTTTAACGTAAAAGAAGGTAATAACTTAATAATTTTTTAACTTAAAAGAAGGAACCAGGGAACAACATCAACAAAAAAAAGATGAGAGAGGTGACAAACAACAGAATGGTAACTTTAATCCAACTTATATTAATATATTAAATGAAAAAGCAGAAATTGTCAGATGAAAATATTTAAGACAACAAATTACATACTGTCTATAAGACATGCACTTTATAAAGGTACAAATACATTAAAAGTAAAATAATGGAAAAATATAAACTATACAGATAGTAAGCATAAAAAAGATGAAGTTATATTAATATCAGGTAAAGACTTCCAGACAAGGACTTTTGCCAGAGACAAAGGACATGTCATAATGATAAAATATTCGATTTATCAGTAAGACACAGCAATCATAAGTGTATATGTGTCTAATTACAGAGTTTCAAATCACTTGAAACCAAAAACAGAACTAAACAGAAAAATAGTCAAAACCACACTCATAGATGTAGATTTTTAACATCCTTATCTTGTTAATTCACAAAATAATTAAAATTCAGTAAGAATATAGATAATGTAAATAACATTATCAATCACTTCATTGTCATTTATAAAATCCTATACCCAATAACTACAGAATACCATTTCTTTTCAAAGACACAAGGAAGAACACTAAAATAAATCACCTAATAGGCCAGAAAATATTCTTAGTAAATTTCAAAGGCCAGAGTATATATTCTGGCCACAGAAGAACTAAATTAGAAAAAAAAAAAATAAATTAACTGTGAAAGCCCTCAAATATTTGGAAAATATCTACATACTTCTAAATAGCCTATAGATCAAAGAAGAAATCATTAGGAAAATCAAAACAATGTTGAATAATGAAAATGAAAATGCAACATCAAAATTTGTGCGATAATAACTAAAGCAGTGCTGAAAGGGAAATCTATAAATTTAATAATGCTTATTAATAAAGCAGAAAGTTTCAAAATCAATGATCTTCACTTCCATCTAAAGAAGTCAGAAAAAAGATGAGCAAATTAAACCCAAAATAAGAAGGAAAAGAATAAAGAACAGAAATAAGTAAAATGTAAAAGGAACAAACAATAGGGGAAACAATTAACAAAGACAAAATGTAAAGATTAATAACATTGATAAACTTCTATCAAGGGGCAGCACCCATAGCTCAGTGGGTAGGGTGCTGGCCCCATACACCAAGGTTGGTGGATTTGAACCCAGCCCGGGCCAGCTAAAAGAAAAAAATGACAACTAAAGAACAACAAAATATATAGCTGAGCATTGTGGAAAGTGCCTGTAGTCCCAGCTACTTGGGAGGATGAGGCAGGAGAATTGTCTAAGCCCAGAGTTTGAGGTTGCTGTGAGCAGTGATGCCACAGCACTCTACCCAGGGTGACATAATGAGACTCTACCTCAGAAAATAAAAAGAAAAATTTCTATCAAAACTTCTTTTTTAAAAAAATGAGAGAGGGAACATCAGTACAGATCCTATAGACATTTAAAGGATAATATTATAAAATAGGAATATAAAATATATAAATTATTAAAAATGTATATTTTATATTATAATAAAAATAGGAATTTTATAAAAGACTATGCAAGTAAATTTCATAAGTTAGATGATACATAAAAATTCCTTAAAAAATACAATTGACCAAAATTGTCACAAGATGATATAGAAAATTGGCAGCTAAGTGAAGGGCACACAAGGGCACAAAGAGATATAAAGATTATTGGAAATCAAGAGGGGAGGAGAGGTAAAAACTTACCTATCGGGTACAATGAACACGATTTGGGTGATGAGTATACTAATTAGCCCTGACTTAAGCATTATAAAAGGCATTCCTGTAACAAAAACATTTGTACTGCCTTAATATTTTAAAGTAAAAAAGAAAATGTAAAAACTCTGTATTAGAGAAATTGTATTCTTTATCAAAAACCTTCCCATATGGAAACTCATAAGTCTAAAGAGTTTCATTGGTATATTCTGTTGATCATATAAGGAAGACATAATTCCAATGTTTTATAAATTCTTTCACAAAATGAAGCTTGTTTTGTGAGGCCTCCATAACCTCACTACCATAAACCTTAGCAAAAACTTTATTAAAAGAAGAAAGTTGCAGACCAATATTGCTCATGAAAATAACAAAATAGTGTCAGATTGAAGCCAGCAGCATATAAAATGGATAATACATCAATGACCAAGAAGGATTTATGTGACTAATTTAAGTTTAGTTTACATTGAAAATCAGCAAATGTAATTACCTTATTAATAACTTTTTTTTTTTATTAACAGCTTTAAAAAGCAAAGCCATACGGTCATTTTAATAGATGGTCACACACACACACACACACACACACACAGAGTTCAAAACCCACTCAGAAAAAGTAACCAAACATCAGGAAACAGAAATAGAAACAAAATTCTAGGGTGGTGCCAGTGGCTCAAAGGAGTAGGGCACCAGCGCCATATGCAGGAGGTGGCCAGTTCAAAGAAAAAAAAACAAAAAACTGCCAAAAAGAAATAAAATTCTTCAGTCTGATAAAAGATATCTATGAAGAACTTACAGAAAACCTACTAAAGAAAATTGGGAGCAAAATAAGAACATTCATTCCCACCACTTCTATTTAACATACTGGACATCCTGGCCAATGCAATAAAACAAGAAAAATCATGCATGTTCATCTTATTTCACATCTGACTAAATTAAATTTGTTTTGCAACCTCTTCATGTTAATCCTCTCATGTGTTTTTTATTTTATGAGAAAAGGAAATATTCTTGAATAAACAGGACATTTGTAATATCTATAAATTGGACCCAGGTTTCATTACAGCAGTAGTCTTAGTATTTAGCAGTGCCTTAGGAAGTGAAGAACCATCTTTGTAATACAGATAATCAACTCATGCCAATGTTTGCTTGAAAATATGTATCACACGTGACTAACTCTGTTTTGATTGTTTAATAATGAGGATGGCAGTCAGGTTGCTCCTTCATATAATGAGAATGATAATTGCCTTTATTTAAGAATAGGACAGAGGCTAATGTGCTTGGGAGAGTGCCAGGATAGTATCATGACATCAGAGGGAACCAGGAACTTTGTTGTGAAAGACAATTTTAGCATTGGGCCCATATTCAATTTGATTTGATTTGTTTCTATTAAATTCTTCATCCCATTCTTCTTTTTTTCTTTGTTGTTGGATGCTGCACATGGTGTATTTTCTTGTGTCTGCCTCCCTACCAGATTGTGGGGATCTGAGGATACAGAAACTATGTACTTGGCTTTGTACCCCAGTGCCAAGGACAGGACCTGACCTATGGGAACCCAAAAGAAAGAAGCTCTCCATTGGGTGCTGGAAGAATTTTCAGAAGCATTGAGATTTCACCTGGGTCATAAAAGATAAGAGAAAACTCCCTGAGTGAAGTAAAGGGGCCATTCTAAGTAAAGGTGACAAATTCAGCATCCTACATGTAGTTTGGAGGAGCAAGGCAAAGAGTACATAAGTGCTTAGGTGGCAAGGAAGGTTGGGACCAGATTGTGAATCCTTTGCTTCTGACATCAACAGGATATGATTTAAACAGATTGGTTTATACATAGTATCTCCTCTATAGAAAACAAAATAACCACACCCTGATGACAGCATTTGGTGAGCAACTTTTTGCTTGCTTCCCAGACAAAACTGGGGAAACTTATTAAATGTAGAGTATCAGTGTCTTTATATAGTGATCAAGAAAATGCCATGAAGGCTATCTGTAACAGTACGATCAAAACATTTTTGAATGTATATTAATCGTGCCCTATGATTGCACCAATGTACAGAATTATGATTCAATAAAATTATAAAAAAAAAAAAAAACTAGACCAAAACACCCCAGTGAAGACAGAAGATTTGAGCCATAGCACCGCCCATGTTGATCTATTTGACCACGAAACACTGTCTTCAGTAACTGCAGAATAAACATTCTTTTCAAATGCACATGATACATTTACCAAGATAGATTATTTTCTAGAACATAAAACTATTCTCAATAAATTTAAAAGAATAGAAATCAATTCTTTGGGGGAGTATCTTCTAACTATCAGAGAATTTAAATCAGAAATCAATAATAAGATGTATTTTCAAATTCCCCAAATATTGGAAGGTTAAATACCTGGCATACAACTAGCCATTCCAAGCCTAAATATTAACCCAAGAGAAACAAAAACATACATATTCCTAGAGAGAGACTTGAACACAAATCTTCATGGCAGCTTTATTTATAATAGCCCAAAATTTACCCAAATACCCCATCTATTTAATTGGAGCTCTGATATTCTATATAGCTCTTTGCAGATGAAATGGAGGCTGGATTTGGTTGTATGTACCTTTAGTGATGCGCTGAATTAGGCATAAGAAGAGAATCTCCAGAACTGCCACTACCAATTACTTATCTCTAGGCATCATTAATTTGTTAGAATTACATAAGGTATTCCTTACTCTCTGGTGTAAGTCTCATTACATTAATGCCTGTGTATTCTCAACACCTGTTGAACTCTTCTCTCTTATCATCCAACATTTCCTTGTGGGGACTAGTCTCATCCAATAGCCTGTGTTTCCAGGTTTCCCTTCTGACTTGTTATAGCATCACTGCAATGTCTGTTGGCCTCCTCTAGAAGATCAACAGAGTGTAGAGAGTAATAAGAGTGAGTATTCCCACTGGAGAGGAGGCTTCCTCATAGGTCATCTAATGCTGCCATTTGATGAGTTGTTGGAATTCCAAACTTGATCAGGAGAGTCAACTATATTGGCTATGGAATTTTGCAGAGCTTGTAAACAAGGGAAATGAAGGACCAAGGCAAAGGAATTATCTAAGAATAACAGGAGTTAGATGGCAAGGATAGAAGAGACGTCTCCATCTGAGAAAGAAAAAAAAAAACAATAAAAGGAAAAGCAGATGATATAAACACATCACAGAGAACTTCAAAACATGTCTCTGAACACACTGTTCCATGAATGACCCGGAAAGAGTTTAGCAAAGTATTTAAGTCATCTCTCCCCTTATTTCTTTTCTACATTGATCACTGTGTAAACATCAGGTACAGAGTTCTGCGTTCATCAGACTCCAGTTCACGGCACACATTCTTCTTTGTACGGGGAAGGTGCCCTCTCTCGCCTGACTGATTTTCTTCCATCTCCATTCTTCATGCTTATTCTTCATGCCACTGTAGACAATGATTCTAATTTTTGAAATAGTTCTCTTTTTATTTGTTCATGTTCTCGGAAAAATACTATCACTGTGTTTATGTGTCTTTGATGTGTTTAAATGGTACTGTTACACACCTAATTTTGTTTCTTAGAAACAGAAGCAGACTCTAGCAGAAAGGGGACAAGACACAACTTCCAAGACAAAAATCACTGGGGAGGTTTTGAATAGGTTTCTTTTCCTTGCCACAAAACTGGATTCCAAACACATTAAAGGAGTGTGACTGATTTTGTAATCTTTTTATTCTGTTTACATGTGCACTGTGGTTATTAAAATGAGAGATGAGAATTGCCTCAGTCTTTTGAAGAGGGAATATATAAGCAATAATGAGTAGAAAGGAAACTAACACAGAGTAACACGTTGTTGACTACACGCTGCCTGATTTGATAGATCCATCGGTAGCTACTCTGATAAACAATTCTCTGGAGTAAAGAGGTAATTGAATCTTTAATAGATCAAAGAACTAAACAGGTTAGTCTTAGCTGGGAAATCTCCCAACAGGGGACTAATAGTTAACTCCTCTTCTACATTCAGAAAGTACTTTGAAACTGCATATTTTCTGACTTGAAGGACCTTTGAGAAAACATCACATGCTTCCATATTCCTCCTGCACCTATCTACTTTTTGTAGAGACAGAGTCTCTATCTCTTTTTTTCTTCTTTTTTTTTAGACAGAGTCTCACTATGTCGACCTTGGTAGAGTGCTGTGGCATCACAGGTCACAGGAACCTCCAAATCTTGGGCTTAAGCGATTCTCTCGCCTCAGCCTCCCAAGTAGCTGGGATTACAGGTGCCTCCCACAATGCACCTGTATTTTTTGGTTGTAGTTGTCATGGTTGTTTGGCAGGCCCGGTCTGGGCTTGAACCTGCCACCTTCAGTGTATGTGGCTGGTGCCCTTGCTGCTGAGCTACAGGCGCTGAGCCCTTCCTGCAACTATCTATGAAAACATGCCCTCTTCTCATTCTGGAAAGCATCATCTGCTAAGGTTGTACGGGTTTGGATTCCTCCTAGTTTTGTAACCTAGGTTATGGTCAACTTGAGGTGTTGCCACGAGAAGAAAGTATCCCAGAGAACAAGGTCAGATGTTCCAGACTGGTGAATTGTGTGTGCATCACCCAGATCCCTCTTCACAGAAGAACTTTCTGCCCCATCTTCCTGGACACATCCTTCACTTAGCAGGCCTGCAGGGATCACTTGGTTTCAGAGAACCCCCTTGCCCAAAGTCAAGGCTCTTCTCACATTGCAGTATATCCAATGACTGATACATGTGATACAAAATCCTGGTTGTCTCATTTTAACTTGGGAGAACTCTGATGTGTGTTTCTAGTTCCAGGACTCATGGAACGGCCAAGTTCATGGGGTCTGCATCACCGCTTTTCCCTCCACTCCCCCACCTCCTTTTCTTTGCTTAAAGTCTCTCCTTATTAAGCATTCTTGCTTGTTAAATCTAAAGTAGAGATTTAAGAGCACTTTCTTACAACTAATACCAATCTGGAGAATGCCTTGTGATTTTGATGCTTTAAAAAAAATTAATGGTACAATCTAGAAGAACTAATTAATAATTTAGCTTAAACATGCATTAATAAAATTTATTTCTATATGCTCTTACTTACACAAAAGACAGAGATAGTTTAAGTGTCTGTCAAATCAAATAGCTGAAAGAAAAATGGTATTTTTGTAAGAGTTTAAAAAATATTGGTCTATGGAATCACTCACTTACAAATTGAAGCATACAGAATTTAGTTTTTTCCTCACTCACATCAGGACCACTAAGTGGTCTCAAAGACCCAAATATAAAGGCTAAATCACTGATTCAAATCCTTTGGTCCAAAATATGTCCTGTGTTTTATTCATAATTTGGTCATCACCAAACAATTCTAGACAAAGAAATTTGTAGGTAAAACACAATAAATTGGTGTAAAAGATGTATATTCACATGTAGCAAACCCACGTGATAGCCTCAGCTTAACTGGAGTAAATTCCCATAATGGAACCATGTCTTCCTTGCCATTTCAGTCTGTGAAATTCAGAAGGTCGTGGTATCTTAAAGGGATAGAGGAATAACATTCAGTTAATATGTATAAGAGTGTCTTTTGTTGGACAGATGCAAAGATAGGTGCCAGGAGAACAGATCTGAAAACATCCATTCCCTGCATTTTAAGAAGGTCTGGTGGGAGAACAGAGAAGGTAGAAATGTTATATAAGAAATAAGCCCTGGAGACCGGGAAAAAAGGGGTTAGAAGTAGGAACTTCAGTAAAGGAGAGATGGTGAACAAACCAGAATATCAAAATAGGAAGCTAGAGACTCAATAGTGGCCAGTTCTTAAAAGATTTTTAGATGTGAAATTGGGTTGTTCAGATTGTGTTTTGAAACAAAGAGATGAGCTTAAAGGAAAGTCTCATCGGTAAGTTTGTGTGTTAGAAAGATTATCTTTCCAGAGCCAAGAGAAGGGACAGCAAAAACTATTAGAACCAGTAGATTTGCTTCTTACAAAGTATTGTTTTAAAGGAGAGCTTTTAAAAAAATAATGTTATCAGTTAGGTTTTTATGTTTTATTTTAAGAGGCAAAAGTTGATTCTGGCTGCTTCGACAGTGATAAATTAATTTAAATGATACTGGGAGTCCACAGAAATATTGAGGTTAATTTAAGGCTAATTTCTAGAAGTAGAAACTCTGGTGAAAACTGGCCTAAATGAGGAAACTGAGCAGTTGTGACTCCACGATTGAGAGAGTCAGTTCTGCTCCCTTGGGTGTCAACTACTATCTCTCTGTTCTGTGAGCTCAGCCTGCTTCACACAGAAAGTCCCAGACACTGCTACCACTGCCTCCAACAGAAGGTGGATTTTCCTATGTCACCAGGGCCACAAAAATGCAGCTTGGTCAGATGGAGATTCAAGTTATAGGAGGTTGAAAGAGCAGAAACCTCTTTCAAGAAGCTTAGTGGCATAGAAACTAGAACGATTTATTAAAAATTCAAAGGTAGTTTTGTAACCATAGGATAAGAAATACATATTAATTTTGGATATGTTGGAGATGCAATAAAATGGGATTAGGGAATTGTAAAAACTCATGAGTATTCGAAGCATCTGTTCTAAGCAATGTCAGAAGCAACTGTTCAGGACACCTGTGGTCCAGCAATGCTAACAGCAAAGCAGAGCCGAGATAGGAAGTAGCTCGTCTGTAACATTTCCACTTTAGTGGATGTGTTACATTTCTCCAGTGCTACTTGTTCTTTGAAAATCTGAGAACAGGAATACAAAGGCAGGCTCTTAGGTTGGGATTTGCTAGGAGTCAGGGCCCTCGGGGTATTATCACTGGACTGACCGGGGTGATGGGCTATGCCGTCCAGGTGATGGGCTGTGCCGTCCAGGTTAGATAGAATAAAGGTCAGGGAGGAGTTATCACCGGCAATGTCATGGTCACATCTGGAGTAAGAAAGCGCTGCAACTATGAGCTGGTTAGTTTAACATTTTTCAGTGATGCAGTAGTTGCCATTGGTGACAAGGTCCCGAGGGTGGCTGTGCATATAAATTACTATGATAAAATGTGTTAGGTGTCACGGAAGTAGAAGCCCAGAGTGTAGATGAATAATTAACTGCCCAGCCGTTGGTGGAATTTGAGGACAGAAATTAATGCTGTGAACCAAGGTGCAAAGTCAGAGGCTCCAATCAGTCTAGGGCTCTGTAGTAATATCCCAAGGGTCCTTTCTCCTACCTAAATCCCAGCCTAAAGGTCTCCCCCTACCCTCCTGTCTCCGGCATTAAAACAGTCCTTGTATATACGTGCACATATATGGTGTTGGTATCAAGTCCTTAGATGATAGCAAGTTTGAAGGCTACATGGAAGTAAAACTAAATGACCTAACCTGAAATGGAGTAAGATTATTTATATGAGAGTGCAGGAATGACTCCATGTCAGTACCGGGAATTGAAAGTACAGCCTTATATATGTAATATATATATATATATCACTCCTTTTGCATCCCTTTGGGGAAATTTTTTGGCCATCCCATCGCGTCTTATTAAAACTCCAGATAAATTCTCCAAGTACTTTGATGATGTCAGCTTCTCCTTTGTTAATGTTCCTGGCATGTCTTTGCACTTTAGGTTGTACCACTAGGACCCTAACTAACTTGGAGTTCTTAACACTTCCACAGCTTTGCTTATCAGCATGCTTCAAAAAGAAAAAAGCATTCTCAGGCTTGACTGAAACTTGGAATTCTCCCCCTTGCCTTATCAGGCTGTTAAAGAGTGTCAGCTATTTCTAGTTTCACTGGACATCAAGAGAAGGGGAATAAGATAGTGTTTCTATCCACAAAGCCCTGGTGTCATGAGCTCTCAAAGGTTTATATGTATTTGTGTCACACCAACTTGCTTTGTCAATCTCTAAGTCAAAATAAGAAAAAACAACAAAAGATTGGTTTTGAGGCATCTTAGAGACTTTGCAACTTTGTTTTAAAAATGAAAATGACTGGGAAATTAATTTTTCCCCAGAATCTAACTGGCTACATGCTTGCTTGAAGGGAAAGCTTGTCATTCTAGATGTGGGCACTGAAGTGATTTCTATTGCTTCTCCTTCTCCATACGCATCTCCCTACAAACATTAATTGATATTTTACATCCAAACTCTGACCCTTGTACATAAGGTATGCACACAGTAGAGACCAGGAATCCCACATTCCGACTGTAAGGCCCCCAATAGTAACATACCTCATGAAGAAGCCTCATGGGTTAAGGAAGAAATAAACACACAGCAGAATAGGGGACTATGACCTTATCAGATTATTCAAACTCAATATTTTAAGCGCTCAAAATAAATATCTGCTCCTGGTGAAGATCGCACCACCAAAGTGATAGCTATGTGAGGTCAGTCACGTGCTAATTAGTTAGCTTTCACCATTCCATGGTGTGTATATACACTTCAAAACATCCTGTGGTACATAATGAAAACATTCACTGTGAATTGTTCATGTCAAAAATGTCTGCTGCTTATATTGGGTTGTCAAATGCCAGTTTGCAGTTTCAGTAAAAAAGAAAAATTATAAATAAAGTATGTGGCATGTCCTTGGCTTCATTAGATGCATGTTTGTTCAGGAACATTTGTTACTCATGAACAGCAATTATTTTCAAAGCCTTAGAGTAATGATTCTTAAAGTGGGGTCCTCTAATCATTGCCAGGTCCTCGCAATCAGTCATGTGTCTGGCAGACAGTGGCAGTTTCAAAGCAGGGGTGGGTGGGGATCACTGTAGAAATTATGTTCCACACATTTTACAAACTTGAGGTATATATATGTAATAACATTAATTATGTTTTCTATTTGCTTTGGGTTTTAGGTATCTTGCTTTACTTCTTTTAATGGACAAGTAAAAGCTGTATATATTTATGCTGTCCATCATGATGTTTGATATATTTATGCATTGTAGAATTACTAAAGTTCATTTATTTAATATATGCATTACCTCATATACTTTTTTGTGTTACCTCATATACTTTTTTGTGATGAGAACATTTCAAATTTACTTTCTTAGCAATTTCAAGTATACAATATAATATTTAAGTATAGTTGTTATGCTATACATAAAGTCTTTAGAGATTATTTATCCTGAATAATTCAAACTTTGAACCCTTTGACCAATATCATCTCCCTATTTCCCGTAATCTGAGGGCCTCACAACCACTATTTTATGGCTCAGCTTTCATGAGTTTAAATTTCTAGATTCCAAGTGTAAGTGAGCTCATATGGTACTTTTTTTTCTATGTCTTGCTAATTACACTTATCATAATGTTCTCCAGGTTTGTTCATGCCATTGAAAATGACAGGATTTCATTCTTTTTAAGGTTTAATAATATTCCATTGTATATATAAACCCACAAAATTTTCTTTATCCATCCATCTATGACAGCAAATCTTGGCTGCAGTGAACATGGGAATGCAGATATTTCTTTGACATACTGATTTCATTTTCTTTAGATTTATACCCAAAATACACTATAAATATACATATCCTGACATCTGTGACAGCCAATGTCATTCTGACAGCCGTGAACTAATGTCATTGTGTTTTGATTTGCCTTTCCCTGACAATGAGTGATATTGAGAAACTTTTCATAAACCTGTTGACCATTTGTAGGTCTTTTGGCCTTCAAAGTTTAGGTGAGAATCAAGACATAATTTATCCCAAGAGGAAATTACCTTCACTCGTGAGCCTGTGAAATTAAACAAATTGCATGATTCTCAAGTAACGGAATAGACATTACCACACCAAAAGGGAGAAATAGGCAAGAAGAAAGGAATAAGAGTTTCCTTGTAAATCCAAAACTCAGCTGTGCAAAGAGCATCAAATACCAAGGTTGAAGAATAATCTTTCTTGATGACATGTCTTAGTTTCTGGAACACAAAGGTGGGATTAAGGGCTCCAAGGTTGGTAGTCTCAACCCTCTGGCTGGCTGGGCTCAGAATATGCAGCAGCTCTAATGGGTTGGAGTCTTGTGTCTGCAGCTCTTCTAGGCAGCAGCTACATTGATACCTCGACAGTTCTGGGTCTCTGCAGTAGCTCCAACCTCACAGATCTTTATGGAATGGTTCTAGTGGGAACTCTTTGTAGGACTACACCTGTGACAAGTCTCTGCTTGGGCCTTGAGCTGTTTGTGACAGCCTTTGGAGTATGCCTCTGACACTCTGAGAATTAACGTCAGACCCACGTGGACTTTGCCAGAATTTACTGCCCAATCCTGCAGGGTCAACCTTAGCTACATGTGGGCTGGCTTGAGCCTTGGAGTGGCTGGTCAGGGAGAGCTGCAGTTCACTGCATGGGCAGCCATTTGATTGGCATGGGGCAGTGAAGAACTTTCAGAAAAGGGAAGGAAGGACATCTGTGGTTAGGCCATCTGAGTTTTGGGAGGGCCAGGGCAAGAGGGAGGTTGGAAATCAAGAGGCAGAAAGAAAGCTACCTTGAATTTAGTCAAGGAGAGAGAAATATTAAGGTTTTCTTGGTCAGTAGATTTAATTTTAATGGTTACCACCAGATTATTTTCTCTAAGATCTGCAATAATTCATATTTCACCATTTTCCTACTTTTCAATATTATAAGGATTATAACATTTTAAACTTTTACAATATGGTAGGTAAAAGGTATTATTTTATTGATGTTGAAATTTGTGTTTTCCCCACTATCCAGATGTCTGAGCATCTTCTGGCCATTGGAATAGATATTTTCTGTGAATGTAATATCTACCCAATTTCTCTTCTCTTTGGTTGTCCTAAATTTTTTTGTTTGTTTGTTTTTGAAGTTTTTGGCCAGGGCTGGGTTTGAACTCACTACCTCTGGCATATGGGGCCGGCATACTACTCCTTTGAGCCACAGGCACCGCTGTAGTTGTCCTAAATTTTTATTTGTATCATTATGTGTTTCATTTAATACATGGTTGTTTATAGACTTTTATCAAGATTTCTAATATAAAACCAAGTATTTATTGGTTTAATATTTTTGATAAAATATTTTCTAAATGCTTACCTGGTGTCAGAGTGACAGGCAAAACCATTAACTGCAAAGAGCAAGGGGGCACTTTTTGGGATGATGACAAAATATTCTGTATCTTAATTGTGGTAAAGGTTATATGAGTGAATATACTCATTAAAACTGATCAGACTATACTCTTTAACTGAGTGAAATTTATTATATGTAAATTATACTTCCATAAACCTAGTGTGAGAAGACTAACAGAAAAACAATCTTGGCTCAGTGCTCATAGCTCAGCGGTCATGGCGTCGGCCACATACACCAAGGCTGGCGGGTTTGTACCCAGCCTGGGCCAGCTAAGCAACAATGACAACTGCAACAGAAAAATAGTGTTGTGGTGGGCATCTGTAGTCCTAGCTACTTGGGAGGCTGAGGCAAGAGAATCTCTTAAGCCCAAGAGTTTGAGGTTGCCGTGAGCTGTGATGCCATAGTACTCTACTGAGGGAGACATAATGAGATGCTGTCTCAAAAAAAAAAAAATCTTAGCAAAGGATACAATTACAGTTTATTCATTTCACTGTATGCAAATTTTGTATGTAAAAAAGAAAAACCCAGAAAATATTGAATGAATTCTAGTTAATGAATAGTTAATAAACATTGACTATTCCCATGAATGGACTGAGGTCTTCAATTTACTATGAAATACACCAAAAATTTGATAGATGGGTGGATAAAGGGATGGACAGATGGACTGAGGTTGATAAAACAAATATAGTAAAATGGTGATGGTCGATTTAAGGAGTGGCTGTATAAATGTTTACTGCAAACTCAAACTTGCTGAAGACTGGAAACTTTTCAAAATACATTTCATAATAAAATATCTCTAGATACTTCGGTTATTATATGGTATAATAAAATTTATTCTAAAATTTAGCTGTTTATGTGATAGAATTCTAAGGGAATCTCAAGATTCCTACCCTCAGGCATACATTACTCTTGGACCAGTATCCAATCAAACAGGAGTCTAACTGCAGGGGCAGTGAAGGGATTGTGTAGGTCTAACGAATGTCCCAGATCAGTGAGTTTTCAGACAGTGAGATAATCCTCAGTGGGCCCAGTCCGGTGAGTGCCTTCGAGGCGTATTCTAACTCCATTGTTGGCTCACTTGCTCCAGTGTTGTGAGGACTCATGTTCCTGCTCTAGCATCTTTGGTATCTTGGCTTAATCCTGCAAAAGGATGAAACAGGTAATGTAGCAACTATAGTTTCTCTTGCCTCTTTTGACTTTCTCTCTCTCTTTTCTTTGTTTTCCTTTCTGTTTTTTGTTCCTTTCCTCTGCCCTGAAATGTAGCTGATGGACAAGCTTGAAGACTTATAAAACCAGCTCCCCAAAGCACTCTTCTGAGATTTCACCAATGATTCAGAGCAAGCAGCCCGAACTGCAGCAACAAAACCAAAATCAAAATCAGAATAATCTCCAACTAATCCAGCAAAAACTGCTACTTGAGCCAAACCACAGTATGCGTACCCCTCTCTTCTTGTCAGCCAGTATAAGCACAACTCTACTCTGATTGAGGAGGTCACTCGCTGTTCAGATGCCCCTCTCCCCCACCATGCTCTCAGGCGAATAGTCTCTTAACCCTATTAGGGTCATGTAGACTTTTTTTAAATCAAAAATTATCACCTTATAATTGCAAAATTGTTTCCCCATTCCTGACAGAGCAGGGAGTGACAACATTCAGGGGCAGAGGAAGTTTTTCTCCTGTGTGTATTTTTATTGAGGAAAAAACTCTTTCCTGAGTCAGACACCCCTCTCAGATCCCTGTGGCCAGGACTGAGGCACATTCTCACATCCTGCTGCAGTGAAAGTTAGAAAGCTGATTAGCTAATATTTTTAGCTCCTCTAATGGGAGATAAGCCTGAAAAGAAGACTGGGGGTGGGAAGAATAGCTGTTGGGAGCACAGCCGAGAGTGTGTATCACTGCACTTTCCAAAATACTATTGAATGTATCACAGCATTTGAAGTAGTCAGGATGCTCAACTTTATAGGTTTATGAACCTTCACAGTTCTGTAAGAGGATTTTCTCTAATATTTTGATTATAATAAGAGAATTTTTTCACGAAAGAAAAATATTTTAACATATATAATTGAATCTTTCCCCATCAGAAGTTTGCAGAAAGCCACAAGCAGATTCTACATGTAAAATGTAAACGCAGGCATGCAGTGCTGGAGAAAAATAATCAGTATAAATCTGTACCAAGCACCGTTATCAAAAGTGACACAAGATGATTAATTAGTATCTTAATCTCATTAACAATGAGCTTCATGTGCCAGCTCCGGAGCCAAACTAGGAAGCCAGAAACAAAGACTCCTCTTTTATGTCTGTTTTTCAAGGATGTGTTTCTGTTCAGGTCAATATCCATCACAGGTGCCTCCCTAGCAAAATAAGTGGTGTTGCTAAGCGACAGAAAAAAATGATGTTCAAGAAAGCCACCTCTTAGAAGCAATAGCTGACAAGAGGGCTGTTGCTACGTGTCACTTGGCATGCATATAAAACTGAACCTTGGGATCGTCTGCTGGTTACTGTGTCATGCTGCTCTGCACTAATAAGGTTTTTAAGGTTGAATAAAAGGTAAGAAATGGGATGAAATACGGCCCTTTCCAACCGTTTTCCCTAGCTGGCCCAGAGAGGACAACCAGATGACGGCTCGCACGTGTTGGTGTGTTCTGAGGCACAAACACCAATCAGTTATCATCACTGCAGTTTTTGTCAAGTAGACTCTTCCTGCCTATGTAGCAATTATGTATTTTCTTCTATTCCTACCAGGGGAATAGGAGAAATCAGGAGACATAATAACATGTAAATAGAAGCTGTTGTAAAGTTATTGCCACAATAATCATGCATTAGAAACCACCCTAAATCTCAAGAGACTTATGGAGACTTAACCTCCGTGATATCACACATCACATATAAAAATTAACTTGAGTTATAGACCTAAAGGTCTAATCTAAAGCTATAAATTACCTAACAGAAATGATAGAGTATCTTTGTGACCTTCAGATAGAAAAAACATTTCTTAGATGAGATGCAAAAATCACAAACAATAAAATAAAATATTAATAAACTGGATTTTATCAAAATAAAAAAACTCTTCTTACAAGATACTGATAGGAAAGGAAAAACACAAGCCACAGATTAGGAGCAAATATTTCCAAAACACTTACATGTGTATACACACACATATGATGGCATTCAGAATATATAAACAAAACTCACAAAACTCAATAATAAGGAAATAAACAATCCAATTAAAAATTGGGAACAGATTTTAAGGATACTTCAAAGAAGATTAAACATTTTAAATATGGACAGTAAATAATTTTGTGAAAAGAAGCTCAATATTGTTAGTCATTAGAAAAATCTAAATTAAAACCTAATGAGATGCTACTTCACGTCCATAGCAATCTAAATAAATCAGAACAATAAAACCAAGAAAAATTACATTCTGACAGTACTAAGACCCATTAGAAGTGTGAGCAATTGGAACATTCATATATTGTTGACAAAATGTATGATGGAACAGTCATTCCATAGAACAGTTTGCAAGTCACTTATAATGTTAAGTATACACTTAACTCTGCAATCTCTTCTGGATATTTACTAAAACAAAGTAAAATGTTTTGCCCACACAAGGGCATACATTTATAAATAGCTTTATTCTTAACATGTCCCAAATAGAAACATTCCAGATGCCTATCAGCTGGTGATGGAAAAACCAGCTGTGTTAAATACATATGATAATTCATTACACAGAAATACAAAGAATATACCACTAATAAGTGCAGCAATATAAGTGAATCTTAAATTCATTATGGTAAGTCAAAGCAACCAAACTGAACAAAGCTTCATACTATGTGATTCCATTTATATGACTGTTTGAAAAGTTTAAAACTACAAGGAACAATGAACAAATAAGTTGCCTGGAACTCAGGATGAGAGGGGGGTGATTGTTCATAATGGGGCACAAGAGAATGTTTTATGATGATAGAAATATTCTATATATTTATTGTGATGGTGATTATGTAAATACATTAAATATGTGATGGTAGTTATATAAATGCATAAAATACTACACCTAAAAGGATGAATGTATTTATAATCCTGGCTCTCTAATACAATGAAAGAAAATTCATTTGCTTACAGTCATTTTGTCTCACAGTTCTGTGGGTCATGTGCAGAAATTTTGCCCCAAGTTGCTGTTACCAACAAGACTCTACTTCTTAGTGTTCATTTTCTTGGAATTAAGGGGCTAGCTGGGTCATTTTTCTTTTACGAGAGTAGCATTTTAAAGTTCCTGCTTTCATAAGGTCTTCCAACATCTCACTGGCTAAAACAATCACTTGGGGAGCCTGAAGTCAATGATAGATTAGACCAGTGAAAATGCAAAATTATGTAGCAAAAGGCTTAGACACAGGGAAGAGTGGATAATTGGAACCAAATTTCAATTCACCTCACTACCTAAGCCAAATTGGTTACGCACAATTCTAAGGAGCTTGTGGTAAATGTTTGGATGTGGTTTGCCAAAATGCACATTGAAATTTGATTCCCAACGTGACAATTTTAGGGGGTGGGGCCTCATGGGAAGTATTTAGGTCATGGGGCAGATCCCTCTTGAGTGGGTTTAATGCCCTCTCCAAGGACTGAATTCTTACTCTTCAGGGCTATTTACCATGAGAGTGGGTTGTTCTGCTATGCTCTTGGACTTTCCAGGCACTAGAATCATGAGCTAAACAAACTTCTTTTCTCTATAATTACCTGGCCTGAGATATTCTGTTATAGCCACATTAAAAAAAGACGTGAGTAATGATAGCCATCAATAATTAGATCATGGTGACATTGGCTAATTTACCAACACTACACTAGCAGCTTATAAAGAAAGAAAATCCTAGGCCAAATTTCACCCTATATACTAGCAGTTATTGAATGAATATTGTTTAGGGAAAGAAAGAAAATAGCTTACATAATCTCTCCTGTCAGTTTGATAAATTTCCATTTCTTATCTTTTTTAATCTGATATTTCATGAATAGTTTACTTGAGGAAGTACAGTAATATTCTAGATGTAGGATTCTGTACCCTTAGAGATGACTTATAATTATCACTAGCCAACTAAAATTCTCCATGCCAATAGATAGACAAAGGATTGAGAATCGAGGCTCAGGAATTTCTCCCAAGTGTGCAGGCTTCAAGGCTCGCTAGATGCCTCTCTCCTATTCAGTTAGTGGTGGAGAGTCTAAAACATTTTGGCTAATCTACTTATTCTTATGATTGTTAATTTCACCAATGAGATCTCACTTTCAATGTTTCTTATGCCAATTATCAAGCCATTAATTTTACCTATGAATCTCTTTATCTAAAACTGAATTGTAATCTACAGCCATACTAACCTGCACAAGCCCAACCTCATTTAAAATTGAATTGTACAGGATGGGACCAGAAATAATGATCAATAAAATAATGAATTGATGAAATATGTGTACTTTAGTAGTAGCTTCTTCTGAAATGAAGCTTTCCTGATTAAAGGCCAAGTGACAATCCCTGGGATGTGAACCCTTGATTATATTACATAGCAATTGATAACACCCAAAGTGTAGCTGGCCTGACACTAATAATATATATAAAAATCACAATGTCTGTGCTGTAGCACTTAAAGGCAGATGACATGAAAGACATGTCTGTGTGTGTTTTGATAGCTACCATGCTAAACTGGGGTTCCAATACCAGAGTGGCTAGCAACCCTATCCTATAAGAAAATGAAAGGGAGTTAGATTTGGGTATCTACAGTGTGCGTCTCTCAGAACATTCTTTAAGGTGGTGGGCAAACTATTGCCTAGTTATCTGACCCATATCTAATTTATGCCTGCAAGACCATCTCTCAAATACATACAAAACCATGGATATATAAATGACCACTCACAGATATATTGAGTTTTCACTTTTAAAGGTGAAGCATGTTGGTTTAAAGAAGAAAATGTCCAACCATAAATCTGCAGTGTGGAGGAGGATACATCAGAATGATACTTTCCATTTACATATTAGTGGATCCTTTGATGCATAGAGATTGAAACTCCATTAGAAATGTGGATAACCTTCTTCTTAATCAAGAAAATGAAAACTGGAGTGCACCAAAATAGAAATTTTCTATGCTTCAAATATTACTAGGAAGAAAGTGGCAGAGTAGGAGAAAATATTTACAAATTATATATCTCATAAAGTATTCATTTCTGGAAACACAGTGGCCCCTCCTTTAGCTGTAGAGAATACATTCCAAGACCCCCAGTGGATGCCTGAAACTGTAGATAATACTAAGGCCTATCTGTGTATATACTATGCTCTTTTTTGATTCCACACTACTTAGAATGGAGTGAAATTTGAAACTTACAGTTTATTTCCAAAACTTTCCATTTAATGTTTTTGAGCTTTAGTTGATCAAGGGTAACTAAATCAATGGAAAGTGAAACCATAAATAATGAGGGACTATTGTATAAAGAATTCTTACAACACGATAATAAAAAGACAAATAACACAATTAAAAAAGGGCAAAAGATTTAAATATATCCAAAGATATATAAATGACCAAAAAGCACACAAAAATATGTAAATATGTTCAGCCTCATTAGTCAACAGAGAACTTCAAATCAAAGTAGTAATGAGACACCTCTTAATACTCACTAGGATTTGGCTATAACTAAAAATAAGATAGTAACAAGCATTGGCAAGGATGTGGAGAACAGAAAATACTCATAGACTGCCTGTGAGGATGTAAAATGGGCAGCCATTTTGGCAAATAGTCTGGCACTTACTGAAGTGATTCATCACAGAGCTAACCTATGATCCAGGAATTCTACTTTAGGTAAACACATATATTCACAGGAAATGAAGACATAAGTCAACACAAAAATGTATTCGTAAAGTCTCATCAAAACATTACTTATAATAGCCAAAAGAGGGAAACCACCCAAATTTTAATCAACTGAACAAAGAATGAAAGATGTGATGTATCCATAGAATGAAACATTAGCTGGCCATAGAAGGGAATGAAGCACTGGTACATGCTACAACCTGGATAAAGCTCGGAAACATTATGCTAAGTGAAAGAGATCAGTCACTAAAACTCACATGTTACATGATTCCATTATATGAAATATTGGAGATAAGCAAATTCCTAGAAACTAGATTAGAATTAGTTTAAGGCTTGGTGAGATAGGGAGATGGGGTTATAGCTAAAGGATACAGGGTTCCTTTTCTAAGTCACAAAAATGCTCTAGATTGAATGTGGTAATGGTTGCCTATATCTGTGAATATACTAAAAACCACTGAATTGTGTACCTTAAATGCATGGATTGTATGGTATGTAAACTATATTTCAATGAAGCTGGTATAAAATTTTTATCGTAGTGTCTATCCTATGGATTATAACATGCATAATCAACAGTTTATTTTAGAAGAAGAAAATTAAAATGGAATATTACATGATCAATCCATGGAGGGAAACAGCTGTCCTTATCCCTTAAATTTTTTTCATGGCTCACTATTCATAATTCAATACCCAAACCCTAAAGATGGTATTGAAATGTTTGCAAAGCACATCGAGTTCTCTGACATAAGGATTTGTGTAACCACAAGACAAAATAAAGAAGACAAGAACATCAAAAAAAAGGTGCTCTGAAATCTTATTTCAGGAAAAATACAGTTATTTCATTATCCTAGAAAACATTAGCCCCTGCTGATTTGAACAAGCAAGGCTTTTCTGGAAATGAAATGTTTCTTTGACTTTATTCTTCCAAGTACTGACTGGGGAGAGGTCATGGCTAGCCAAAGATCTGCAGCTATAGAAGGAGAAATGGGACCAGTCATAAAATACTGTGACTTTGAATGAAATGGATGATGTTCAATCTTCTTAAAAATCTTCTGTTTGCAAAAGATACACTTCACAGTGTCAATGAAGCAACAGATAAAAGTTTGGAAACACACATAACATTTAATTCTTAAAGATAGCCATAGATCACTCATCACATTCTACAGCAACCATTCCGTAGAATTTTGCTTTGAATTGCACTTCATTCAGAATTGCGCATTTGCTGTCATGTATTTTTACTTTCACACAACAAAAGAAAACACATACACATTTTAAGAAGAGAAACATTCACTCTGAATAATGCCTCCCTTCCAATAGTTTTCATGATTCCTAAGCAGAAAATGTTTACTTGATTTTACCAAGAGATACAAATGGTTACAATAAAAGAACTGGTTACTTCTCAGTAACCGGTGGTAGGCAAAGCTGGTCAGCAAGCATACTTCTTAATCTCCCTGGTCTAGAAGTACAAACCTGTTACCAGGCCCAGTATGCCCATTACCTTTGGTTGGGTTGGATGGAGGGTAAACAGGTGGCAAGGAGAACAGCTAAGGGTGGAGAACAGAAACCAAACTGTAGCTAGGGTGGAGAACAGAAACCAAACTGTAGCTAGGAACTGCAGCTAGGAACTGTTCCCCAGTGGGAACATACATAGTAAAAATTTCCTAGTGACCTGTAACTGACCTAGAGCTCAATATCATCCACTTAAACCTGGATAATCCACTGTATAACCCCAACCTGTCAATCACCCCCAAAGCAAGGAACAACAACCAATCATGTCTGGAGAAAGGCGGGACAAACTAGTGAGCTACGAAAGGCAGTGTGTTCAGACCCTGGGTCTTTCTCCACTTGCGGAGACAGGTCAGTTTCTCTCTCCGGAACAGGTTTTCATTCTGTGCAACATCCGGCTTTACTTTCATTCTTTCCTGTATGTGATACACTGTTTATATAAGATCGCTTTGTGTTTGTGAAGGCTCCTTCATCGTCCAAGTCGGAGCCGGTGGACCAGGGAACTCGCGCTCCGGGTGGACTCGCCCTTGGCGCCTCTTAAAATACTGGGCTGTACCTGAAGCAGGTGCCGGTAGTTCCCTCTCAAAGGCAGAAACGTCCACTCCAGATATAAACCTAAAAGCTTCATTCTTTCTGAATACAAAACCTATTTAAACTTGTCTTTCATGCTCCAGATTTTTCTTCAGGAATGTGAAAGAGAGCTTAGGAGAAAGAAAATAAAGACAAAATAGGCTCCTCTCGTGTGCAGAGCAACTATGTCTAGTGCCGAGAGCAATAGGAGCAGAGCCTTGGGTGAGAATTCACACTCGGCTACCTAACTGCGGCGTGAATACACACAGAATCCTTCCGAGCCTTATTTTCATTTTCTGCACAATCATTATTAATAACTTTGGAGGGTTTACCTCTCCCTCTAAGATTCAGAAACTCAGGTCTACACCAACAAGAACACAGGAGGCTCGTTATAATTTGTGTTTCAGTGTTGCTGCCACTTAATTCCCGTGCAAACTTGGGCGAATTACTTAACTTCTCTGTGCCTTACTTTCATCAGCAGCAAAATACGGATTTAAAAAATATGTATATAAGTACAAGACAGTGGTTAAGGGCACAGGTTCTGCAGCTTTAAACCTGACTCTGTTGTTCATTGGCTGTGTTACCTGGGATAAGTCACTTAACCCCTCAGTGCTTCAGAATGTTCTTCCTTGTGTAAAATGGATAATAATCGCTATGAAAAAGGGATATAAATATATTGCTAAAACTGTAACATTTTGAAGTGATGCCTGTTAGGTAAGGAGTATTAAATGAATATGAGCTGCTATCCTTGTTATTGTTACTGTTATTATTGAGATTTCTGAGGCGGCCTCCAGTGAAAAAAAATCCCTTTACAGATTAATAAAGGATAGGAAATGAAACTAAGTGTTATTATGAGACAAAATATATCTTTTATTACTGGCTTTTACTTAGGGCTTACTAACCCATCTGAACACTAGAGTTAAACTGACTTAGAACTCCCAACCCCATGACACGGCAGCGCCCACGGCAGCCCCTGTATAAACCCGTGTCCTCTGTAGCCAGTGTCCCTCTCCAAAGGAAGAGCACAGCTGAAGGAAGAAGACTGCCTAATTATTCTGCCTGGATTTGCCTGAGAGAAGTCATTTGACCTCCCAGAGGAAGAATAAGTAAAGAGTGAGAAAGGAACCCTAGATTATATAATGATAATGGAACTATATTCACAGGAAGGAAATAAGACCAGGAAGAAATCTTCCCAAATAACATTATCACCATCATCATCATCATCCATACCACGATTAAGGATGCCTCTTTTTAACACGGTACTTGCCTCTTCTTCAATAACTTTTAATAAATTATTTCTATTTCATATATTCATATGTCCATGACACTAAAAGCTAGAGATCTATGTATTTGTCTCTGTCCCTTAGCTATTAGACAAGCTCCCTGCAAATAAATCCCAGTCGTTATTTGCCATCACTCAAAAATATTATTTAATGCATAGCTACTCTCTTTCTTATGCCAGACCATCCAATTTGCCTTCTCATGTACTGAAATAGGGATAATCACCTACTTTGATTGTTGGGAAAGGGGCTTTCCACAGACTCTTGACAAATGCCATGATAGTTCTCACCTTACTTACGGGGGCAGGAGGTAAAATAATAAAACCAATGTGAAGTATCTGAAAAATAGTGTGGATAAAATAAAGGGACATTTACTAATAGTGAACAATTCCAAAATAAATTAGAATGATAATTTCATTCACAATAGCTTCAAAAATATAAATAAATTTGAAATGATTTAATAAAAGAAGCACAAAGCATGTACAATCAAAACTATGAAACACCATCAAAAGTAACTGAAGAAAATTAGAATAAAAGGAGAGATAGCCATGCTGTAGGAAAGGAGAGAAGGTTAGCACTCCCCTTGACAAGGATGGAAGAGGACCTCGGGCATGACAACACGCATACAGTTAAGGCATTGCCACCTACTGCGTGGCATCGTTTTTCAAAATAACTTTCAACCCAGGATCTTGTATCCAGCTAAACTGAGTTTCATTTATGATGGAGAAATTAAATACTTTAATGACATCCACTTGTTGAAGAAATTTGCCAAAACTAAGCCAGCTCTCCAGGATATTCTCAGACCT